>JASAMX010033620.1:0-11925 GCA_030248175.1 Microlaimidae sp. YZB2_3
GTAGCCATTTTGGTTAAACGTCAACTAAAGGAGATCTCCTTTAGGGAATGTAGGTGGAAATAACCCCGTTTGCATAGTTTTAAATAATTTTGTTTCAGTTGAAGAGATTATTGTGTTGCTAATTATACTTTTCAGGCCAATAAGCTTTTGTAATAGTTTTAGTTTAGCTTTAGTTGCCAAGAGTTTCAATATTTGTAAATAAAAAACTGGGGTAATGCAAAACTGGGGGGGGGCACACATCCAAGACCCTTGAATAGTTTCAAAAGCCTAAAACCCTTTCATTGCACTCATTGGTTCACCCATAAGCTGTTCCTCTCCACTCCATTACTTTACACCTCAATGGAATATGACCAGCCATAGCATTTATAATTGTGTTTTAGAAGTAGAGGGGATATATTCCATGTTGAAAATTGCATTAACTGTGTTATGGGAAACCACAAGAAGGTTAACTCCTATAGTACTAAAGGAGCCATTAGGGCTCTTACAAAACATAATATTAATGACAACTGTTAATAAGCTAAATATATACTTATATAATATATTGTTATTAATTTTTAATGCGAAAAAAATTACATACCAAATCATGATGTATTCACTACTGATAGTTATATTTCCCCATATTTTAGCCTTCTCCATCCTAGCTAACTATTAATCAATAATATTATTACACTTATTGATAGAATAGTCAAAAGACTTATTGATCAAAATATTGAACTCCAGAAAAAGTCAACAAAAAAATCTTAGCCGCAACTACAAAAGCAGGAACAATTCTTACTTCCACAAGTATATTGTTGTGTTGTATTTTTTTATTATATCAAATTATTTAACCATTTGGAGTTTCTTTGTAAATTTAGAAATCAAGAACCTTATTCTAACAAATGAAATTTATCTCTGTAAAAAATATTTACCTGCTAAAGTACAAATAAAGAACTAAACCTACTATACCCACATGTCATCAGCTAGCGACAAATCAAAAAATGAAAGTGTTTTACCAAAACCACTTAAAAAACCAATTTTAAAACAATTTAGCCTCTTCCAAACGGCTTTGAATTTCTAATAATAATTTAAAACTGCAAATTTAACTTGATTTTGGTCCATAAAAAGGCAATTTCTGATTTTTGAGAACTGCCTAACAATCCATTTATAATTATTTTAAATGACAACATCTATCAAAATGAAATTAACATAAATAAAGTTTATAACTATAAAGTTATTATAATTTTTTTGGTCTTACTAGAATACAAGCCCACATGTCTTGTTCTTTTTTGAGGATTAGTTAAAAAGTTCTTTGGTTTTGCTAAAAGTTTTTTGGCTTCAATTAAAGTCTCAGCTCTAAAAAATATTTTTAAAAAAATGAACTTAATATTTAGTGGATTCTTCTTTACTACCAAAAGTTTCAAGCATATCAGTTAGTGAACGAGCTAATTGGACTACAACAGCTTTGCCCTCGACAAAATCAACCTCTACAATATCTATTACAACAATTGAACCAATGGAAATTGAAAGATATCCACCACCACCAAGAAATCCCCCAAGAATTAAAAATTTAACTGTAAGTATTTTTTTTATATTTATGTTAAAAAAACATATAGAATAAATTTTTGTTATTATGCAGAAAAGCCAGTTCACATTGGTTTCTGCAATTATTCTATGTACACAAAAATTGGTAAAATCTTTGGAATGACCTGGCTGTAGAAACCTATTTATTTACAGTAGAAATATTGTTGTTTTTTTTGTTTTTCTATTGTTTTTTGTTCTTGACGCTAATTAAGACAAAATTTTAAATTCCCTGTGAGTTAATGTTTTGCTTGTTAATGGACCTGTGCCAAGACGGTTTTTTCCAAACACCGTTGAAAACGGCTAACTCAAGCCCTCTTTTAAATGAGAACCTTGGCTCAATTTGGGATTAAGTTTAATATGGAAAAGGGCAGTTACCCCGATTTACAGGACTATAAGTCGTTTAACGTGGGACTACAGTTATAAAAATTTTGTCTTTGATATAAATGATTTATAATAAAACGTTTGGTAAAAATGATTTCCTGGAAAAAACACGTCTATAACAAGGCTCTAAAAATCCAGTACTTAAAATAGTGCTACGTTTCAAATTGTTTTGGTAACCGCAGCTTCATTAAATGTAAATAAATTGCGAAAAACAAATTTTTAAAACAACTTTAAAATTATACAATACCACGAACCAAAAATTATTGGAACAGCGTTTCTTTTTCTCGTCAAAAAAGGGCTTTTGCTTCACGAAACTGAGCCAAACTCTTCCCATTTAAAAGAGGTCCTAGATTTGTCATTGTAAAAACCGTTTTGATGACAGCAAGAATCACCAAGCTTTTTAAGGTTATTTTAAGATACATTAACTCAGTGGAAATTTAGTCACTGCAGTCAATTATGGCTGCTTTCACTGCGGTTTCAAAAACTTAGACTTATTTATTGTTGCCTCTAAGGCTTTTATTGTGCGGCTAAGATTTTTTTGTTGACTTTTTCTGGAGTTCAATATTTTGATCAATAAGTCTTTTGACTATTCTATCAATCCATGTTTGACTGACTCTCTTAGAGTAATAGTTAGCTAGGATAGAAAAGGTTTGAATAGGGAAATACGCAACTCCTGGGTAGTGAATACATCATGATTTGGTATGTAATTTTTTTCGCATTAAAAATTAATAACAATATATTATCTAAGTATATATTTAGCTTATTAACAGTTGTCATTAATATTATGTTTTGTAAGAGCCCTAACCGCTCTATTAGTACTACAGGAGTTAACCTTCTTGTGGTTTCCCATAACACAGTTAATGCAATTTTCAACATGGAATATATCCCCTCTACTTCTAAAACACAATTATAAATGCTATGGCTGGTCATATTCCGTCATTTAGAGGGTGTAAACTAATTGGAGTAAAAATGGAACAGCTTATGGGTGGACCAATGAGGGGTGCAAATGAAAGGGTTTTAGGGCTTTTGAAACTACTCAAGGGTCTTGGATGTGTGGCCCCCCCCGTTTTGCCCCCAGTTTTACCCCAGTTTTTTATTTACAAATATTGAAACTCTTGGCAACTAAAGCTAAACTAAAACTATTACAAAAGCTTATTGGCCTGAAAAGTATAATTAGCAACACAAATTGTAAATCTATTCAACTGAAACAAAATTATTAAAGTATGCAAACGGGGTTATTTCCACCTACATTCCCTAAAGGAGATCTCCTTTAGTTGACGTTTAACCAAAATGGGGCTACACTCTGCATGTGTCTATGCAATCTTATGCTATAAAAGAGAGAACAAAATGACTGTTTCTTATTCTGAATCATTGATTGAATTTCGGTCATCACGCAATGGGGGCAAAAATTTAACACAGAACACTATATGACATACATACATGTTGAATTTAAATTTGAGAACCTCCAAAGAGGGAAGGGAATATTGGGAAGGGCAGCACCAAACTCTCCCAATAGTCCCCAATTTACTCTCATCCACCTTAAACTGATTTGGAGGGGGGCACCGCGCTCTCACAGTAGCCCCCATTTTACTTCTAACTATCCCAAAAATATCATTGAGGGGTTTTCTGGGGTGCTGATTTTAAATATAAACTTCGTTTGTTGACTTTACATTTGAAGACCTCCAAAGGGGTCTACTTTATTGGAGAGGGTAGTACCACACTCTCACAATAGCCCCCATTTCACTCCCATCCACCCTAAACATAGGGGTTTTCTGGGGTGCTGATCGATTTTAAGTATTAACTTCTGTTTGTTTTACATTTGAGAACCTCAAAACGGGGGGAGTTTACTCTATTTGGGGGGGCACCGCACTCTCAGAATAGTCCCATTTTAATCCCATCCACCCCAAAAATATTATTGATGATTGCTGATTTTAAATAAAAACTTTGTTTGTTGATATTACAATTGAGGTTAAAGTACCTCAAAAGAGGTATACCTGTTTTTTTGTGGGGGTAGGGGGGCACCGCACTCTCACAATAGCCCTTATTTTAGCCTTCTCACAATAGCTCTTTTCACAATAGCCCTTTAACAACCAAAAACTTAGGATTATAGGGTTTTTGTTGTTCCTTATTTTAAATATAAACTTTGTTTGTTGAGAGTGGGGTGCCCCCCCCCCCAATAGAGTAGACACACTTTTGAGGTTCTCAAATGTAAAATCAAAGAAAAGAATTATAGTTGTAATTGGGCTAAAGAAAACATTAAAATGGTGTTTTTATGGTTAGTTCAGGGTAAATTAAGACTGCAGCAAGGAAACCCCTAAGAAGGGATTAACCCTCCTTTTTGTTGCGTTCACAAAAAATAAAATCAAAAAAGAAATTAAAAAAAATGTTTAGAAATAAAAACAGAAAAACTATAATGGCTAATTTTTAAATTGGATGGGCATAATACAAAAGCTTACTGGATTTTACAATTAATAACCTAAAAAACAGGGGCTATTTTATTAGGGGAACACCCCAGAAAACCCCTAAATTATATTTTTGGGGTGGTTGGGAATGAAATAGGGGCTATTATGAGAGTCCGGTGCCCCCCCAATAGAGTAAACCCCCTTTCAGAGGTTCTCGAATGTAAAAGAAAAAAACAGAAATTAATATTTAAAATTAGCACCCTAGAAAATCCCTATGTTTGGGTGGATGGGATTTAAATGGGGCTATTCTGAGAGTGCCAGTGCACAGTGCCCCCACCCCAAATAGGGTAAACCTCCCCCGTTTTGAGGTTCTCAGATGTAAAAACAACAACAAAAGTTAATACTTAAAATCAAACAGCACCCCCAAAAGATTTTTTGGGGTGGATGGGATTTATATGGGGCTATTGTGAAAGCGCGGTCCTCCCCCCAATAGAGTAACCCCCCGTTTTAAGGTTTTTAAATGTAAAAACAACAACAAAAATTAATATTTAAAATCAGCACCCATGAAAATCGCTATGTTTGGGGTGGATGGGAGTAAAATGGAAACTATTTTGAGAGTATGGTGCTGCCCCCCCCCCCAATAGAATAGATGTCCTTTGGAGGTTCTCAAATTCAAAATCAACAAAAGGAGTCTGTTTATATTCACAATCAGACCCCAGAAAACCACTCAATGATATTTTTGGCTTGGGGTGGTTAGATGTAAAATGGGGGCTATTGTTAGAGCGCAGTGCTCCCCCTTCCCCAATAGAGTAAACCCCTCCCCCTTTTGAGGATCTCAAATGTAAAAGCAATAACAAAAGTTAATATTTAAAATCAAAATTCCAGAAAGTCCCTATGTTTGGGGTGGTTGGGAGTAAAATGAGACCTATTTTGAGAGGGCGGTGCTCAGACCCCCAAATAAGGTAGACCCCCATTTTGAGGTTCTTGAATGTAAAATCAAAAAAAAATTATGGTTGTAATTAGGGCTCAGAAAACATCAAGAAAAACCATATGGCCAAACCATAGTTTTTAAGTTGAGTGGACATAAAACAAAAGTTTACTGGAATACCCAAAAAAAAAGAAAAAGATTGGAAGTCGCTCCCCATTTGGAGTTTTTAGAAGGTCAAATCAAAAAATGGAGTTCATATTTGAGCTTTGAGAATCCGAGCGCTGAAAAACCCCACCTTTGCTAAGTTCTGTTAATAATACAGTGAATGGAAACCATAATTTATCGCATACTGTCCATGCTCAATGTGTCCACAGCTCTAGTAAAATCAAGTGAAATTTTGTGGAGTGAAACAGCGTTAGCCATTTTGGCCCTTCTTTTTTTCACGCTTTATAAATATTTATACAACAGGGGTTCCAGTGATTACAAAATGGATGCCGGTGTACGAATGAAGATCTTTTACAATCACCTACATGGAAAAAATTCATATTTTACGCAAGAAAAATAACCTTTTTAAAAATCATTTGATTAGTATTAAAAAATAAAAGAAAATACTACAGATAGTTTGTGTAGTTTTTTGGGAACACAATTTTAAAGAAATAAATCCTTTTAAAATGTGTTTTATCAATTTTAATTTAACTGCCAATTTAGCTTGTTTTGCATGGAGTTGAATGTGTGTTGCTATTGGGAGGACTTTAGCCTCTGTGCGTATGACGTTTGTGTTTGTGTCTGTGGTGTGCCCTGCTGCGACCCTGAGAGCAGTGTTTTGTATTGTTTGCAATTTGTTAATTTGTGTGTTTGATGTTGTGGGGCCCCAGACTGTGATTGCATACTTGATTATTTGTAGAGTGATTGCCTTGTGTGTGTGCGTGAGTGTTTCTTTTGGTTTACCCTACAATGTTGCTGTGAGTGCATCTATGATTGTGAGTGTTTTGTATGCTTTGTTGCGTGTATTTTCGATGTGTGTGTTGAATGTAAGCTTGGGGTCAAACGTGAGCTCCAAGATTTTTGGGTTTTTAGTTGTGATGAGTGTTGTGTTGTTTATTTGTAGTGATAGTTGTGTGCTGTACTCTGCAGGGTCTGGTGTGAATAGTGTGGATGTTGTTTTACTTGCATTTAGTGTGTCTGGTTGCTGTCTGTCCATGTTTTTATTGCGTGTAAGTATGGTTGTATTTGTTGTTGTGCTATGTGATGGTTTGGGTGTGATGCATATATTGTGATTGTGTCTCCATATGTTATGATGTGTACCTTTGGTGGTGGTGCTGGAATGTCTGCGGTGTAGATGTTGAATAGTACGGGTGATAGACAGGAGCCTTGTGGGACTCCTGTTTTTATGAGTTTTTATTTTGATTTGTTTTTGTTGTATGTGTTGTAAAATGTTTGTCCTTTGATGTAATTGTTTATGAAGTTATTGTTGGTTGAGTTTGTGTATGAGTGTGTGGTGGTTGAGCATGTCTGAACTTTGGACATGTCCAGTTATAAATATGTGGGCTTTTGGTTTGTTAACTGGCTATGTGAGTGTAATGTTGTAGTGTGTAGTGTTGGAAACTGTGTTGGTATGTTTTGTAGCAGTATGAGCTTAAATGAAGTCAAATGATTAGGATTATTGATACAATAACTCAATCAAGATGATGAATAAATAGATGCACTTAGGTGAATAATTTTAGGTTACATTAGGTGGACTATTTTTTTTGGAAAAAACGCGACAACCGCCGCGGCGAATAATTATAAAAAAAATAACGAAATTCCTATTTTATTTTAAATTTATTTTACTACGTGGCCTAAAGGCCCTGAAAAATATAGCTAGAGTGACACTGCATGTTTCGATTTTCATTTTAATTTAAACGTAGCGAACTGAGTAAGTTCATTTTGTAATTTAAATCAGATGGGCTAAAATCTTATACATCTAATACTTATTCTATATGAAGAGATTAATATAAAAACATAGGTAAAAAACATATATTATGACAGAAAGTAATTTTTCATCCTTTTTCAATGCCTTTCTGTGCTATAAATGATGTTTTCAGATAGAAATTGGTATATTTTTCTTTTGATTTTTTTTATTTTAACCATTCAAGTAAATTTAAGGAAATGGATTTGAAACGAACTGCTGGCAATAATCCAACTTTTAGTGTTTAAGTAATGTCGCTTCCTGGTGGCATTCGAGTTTAGTCAGTTCATTTCTTCCATAAATGGTTACGTGGTTAGCCAGATATAATTCAACCATAACTTCTTGGTTTTCTGGAAAATATGATTTGATAGCTTCGTGTAAATTATGGCGAGTTTATTATTTAACCTTAGTTTAAATGGATTCACATAGATTTGAGAGACCCAGAAATTTGCAAGTACAAGCACACATACTAACTGCAAAACTCCACACTGCCGGTGAATAACAATACTTTTTAAAAACCCAGCTACTATAGTTGCTAATCTACAAGAAAGTAATCAGAGCACCGTTCCTAAAAATTTCCAAACAAATTTTTCAAAAAAACTAATAAGAATGCAGAATGGTATGAAAAATTCATTTTAGCCTGAAGATTTCCAGCATCTCTGCTGGTTTTACATAAAGTATCTCCAACTAAGTTTCAGGTTAGGCATTAAATTAAAAACATACCAAAGCTGAATTTTTTAGAGCTGAAATTAAGCGTGTACCACTCACCGTCAAGAATAAATAAAAAATAAATATGTAAATCAAGAAGAATAAAAAAATAGTCAGGTATAATGTAACCTAAAATTATTAAGTTAAGTCATGTCTTCCTTCATCATCTTGATTGATTTATTGTCTGGATGATTGCCTTGATCATCTTGATTGACTTCATTCAGGCCCATCTCACACACATCCGCACTTGCAAAAACTTGCCAAGAAATCATACTCCCACACATCACAAGCAACATACAAAACACAACATACCAACACAGTTTCAAAAAACAACACTCCACATACACAGCACTACAAACATTTTACACTCACATAGCAGCAAGATTCAACAAACCAAAACCACCACACCGCACAGTTGTTGTAGCACTGGACATGTCCAAAGCTTTCGACACTGTCAATCACCACACACTCATACACAAACTTGCAAAAACACAAGTACCAACAACAATCACAAACTTCATAAACAACTACATCAAAGGGCGCAAAACATACAACACATACAACAAAAACAAATCAAAATAAAAACTCATAAAAACAGGAGTCCCACAAGGCTCCTGTCTATCACCCACACTATTCAACATCTACACCGCAGACATTCCAGCACCACCACCAAAGGTACACATCATAATCACAATATATGCATCACACCCAAACCATCACATAGCACAACAACAAATACAACCATACTTACACGCAATACAAACATGGACAGACAGCAACCAGACACACTAAATGCAAGCAAAACAACATCCACACTATTCACACCAGACCCTGCAGAGTACAGCACACAACTATCACTACAAATAAACAACACAACACTCATCACAACTAAAAACCCTAAAATCTTGGAGCTCACGTTTGACCCCAAGCTTACATTCAACACACACATCGAAAATACACGCAACAAAGCATACAAAACACTCAAAATCATAGATGCACTCACAGCAACATTGTAGGGTAAACCAAAAGAAACACTCACGCACACACACAAGGCAATCACTCTACAAATAATCAAGTATGCAATCACAGTCTGGGACCCCACAACATCAAACACACAAATTAACAAATTGCAAACAATACAAAACACTGCTCTCAGGGTCGCAGCAGGGCACACCACAGACACAAACACAAACATCATACGCACAGAGGCTAAAGTCCTCCCAATAGCAACACACATTCAACTCCATGCAAAACAAGCTAAATTGGCAGTTAAATTAAAATTGATAAAACACATTTTAAAAGGATTTATTTCTTTAAAATTGTGTTCCCAAAAAACTACACAAACTATCTGTAGTATTTTCTTTTATTTTTTAATACTAATCAAATGATTTTTTAAAAGGTTATTTTTCTTGCGTAAAATATGAATTTTTTCCATGTAGGTGATTGTAAAATATCTTCATTCGTACACATCCATTTGGTACTCACTGGAACCCCTGTTGTATAAATATTTATAAAGCGTGAAAAAAAGAAGGGCCAAAATGGCTAACACTGTTTCACTCCACAAAATTTCACTTGATTTTACTAGAGCTGTGGACACATTGAGCATGGACAGTATGCGATAAATTATGGGTTTCCATTCACTGTATTATTAACAGAACTTAGCAAAGGTGGGGTTTTTCAGCGCTCGGATTCTCAAAGCTCAAATATGAACTCCATTTTTTGATTTGACCTTCTAAAAACTCTAAATGGGGAGCGACTTCCAATCTTTTTCTTTTTTTTGCGTATTCCAGTAAACTTTTGTTTTATGTCCACTCAACTTAAAAACTATGGTTTGGCCATATGGTTTTTCTTGATGTTTTCTGAGCCCTAATTACAACCATAATTTTTTTTTGATTTTACATTCAAGAACCTCAAAATGGGGGTCTACCTTATTTGGGGGTCTGAGCACCGCCCTCTCACAATAGGTCTCATTTTACTCCCAACCACCTCAAACATAGGGACTTTCTGGAATTTTGATTTTAAATATTAACTTTTGTTATTGCTTTTAAATTGAGATCCTCAAAAGGGGGAGGGGTTTACTCTATTGGGGAAGGGGGAGCACTGCGCTCTAACAATAGCCCCCATTTTACATCTAACCACCCCAAGCCAAAAATATCATTGAGTGGTTTTCTGGGGTGCTGATTGTGAATATAGACCCCTTTTGTTGATTTTGAATTTGAGAACCTCCAAAGGACATCTATTCTATTGGGGGGGGGGGGGCAGCACCATACTCTCAAAATAGTTTCCATTTTACTCCCATCCACCTCAAACATAGCGATTTTCATGGGTGCTGATTTTAAATATTAATTTCTGTTGTTGTTTTTACATTTAAAAACCTTAAACGGGGGGTTACTCTATTGGGGGGAGGACCGCGCTTTCACAATAGCCCCATATAAATCCCATCCACCCCAAAAAAATTTTTCGTGGTGCTGGTCGATTTTAAGTATTAAGTTTTGTTGTTGTTTTTACATCTGAGAACCTCAAAACGGGGGAGGTTTACCCTATTTGGGGTGGGGGCACTGTGCTCTCAGAATAGCCCCATTTAAATCACATCCACCCCAAACATGGGAATTTTCTGGGGTCCTAATTTTAAATATTAATTTCTGTTTTTCTTTTACATTTGAGAACCTCCGAAGGGGGGTTTGCTCTATTGGGAAGGGGGGCACTGGACTCTCACAATAGCCCCTAGTTTACTCCCAACCCCCCCAAAAATATCATTTAGGGGTTTTCTGGGGTGCTCCCTACTAAAAGAGCCCCTGTTTTTTAGGTTATTAATTGTAAAATCCAGTAAGCTTTTGTATTATGCCCATCCAATTTAAAAATTAGCCATTATAGTTTTTCTGTTTTTATTTCTAAACATTTTTTTTAATTTCTTTTTTGATTTTATTTTTTGTGAACTCAACAAAAAGGAGGGTTAATCCCTTCTTAGGGGGTTCCCTGCTGCAGTCTTAATTTACCCTGAACTAACCATAAAAACACCATTTTAATGTTTTTCTTTAGCCCAATTACAAACTATAATTCTTTTTCTTCTATTTTACATTTGAGAACCTCAAAAGTGTGTCTTACTCTATTGGGGGGGGCACCCCACTTTCAACAGAACAAAGTTTATATTTAAAATAAGGAACAACAAAAACCCTATAATCCTAAGTTTTTTGTTGTTAAAGGGCTATTGTGAAAAAAGCCATCGTGAGAAGACTAAAATAAGGGCTATTGTGAGAGTGCTGTGCCCCCCCACCCCCACAAAAAACAGGTATACCTCTTTTGAGGTACTTCAACCTCAATTGTAAAAGCATCAACAAACAAAGTTTTTATTTAAATTCAGCAATCATCAGAATATTTTTGGGGGGACTGGGATTAAAATGGGACTATTCTGAGAGTGCGGTGCCCCCCCAAATAGAGTAAACTCCCCCACTTTTTGAGGTTCTCAAATGTAAAACAAACAGAAGTTAATACTTAAAATCGATCAGCACCCCAGAAACCCCCTATGTTTAGGGTGGATGGGAGTGAAATGGGGGCTAGTTGTGAGAGTGTGGTACCACCCTCTTCAATAAAGTAGACCCCTTTGTAGGTTCTTCAAATGTAAAGTTAACAAACGAAGTTTATATTTAAAATCCAGCACCCCAGAAAACCCCTCAAATCATATTTTTGGATAGTTAGAAGTAAAATGGGGGCTACTGTGAGAGCGCGGTGCCCCCCTCCAAATCAGCTTAAGGTGGATGAGAGTAAATTGGGAACTATTGGGAGAGATTTGGGTGCTGCCCTTCCCCAATATTCCCTTCCCCTCTTTCTTGGAGGTTCTCAAATTTAAATTCAACATGTATGTATGTCATATAGTGTTCTGTGTTAAATTTTTGCCCCCATTGCGTGATGACTGAAATTCAATCAATGATTCAGAGGATAAGAAACAGTCATTTTGTTCTCTCTTTTATAGCATAAGATTGCATAGACACATGCAGAGT
>JASAMX010033622.1:0-31546 GCA_030248175.1 Microlaimidae sp. YZB2_3
TTTTGGAAGTTTATGTTTAACACCATTTTTATTTAAATATATACATGGAAATTCTCAAGGGAGCTGATTATTTATAGAACAAACTTAATTTACTGTGTTAAAAAATAAAATAAAAAAAATTATACAACTACAAGCAAGGCTTTAGTGCAAAACTCATTAGCAATAATGTTATAGTACATGTTTATGCAAACGACTATTGCGCTGACAAATATTTCCCACGTATGTCGCCGCAGCTCTAATAAATATTAGAGTTGAAAAAAACTTGAAAGCTATATAGCTTTTGCTAAAATTAAGACGGTCCCCAACCGGCATTGCGCTGTTGCGATGGAAATCGCTTCCATTCTCTATTCCGCACTCTTTCTGTCTCTTTCTCGCTCTCGCTGTGTGTGGTGTGTGTGCAGGGGAAAGGGAAGAGATAAATAGTATCGATCGATCCATTGCGTTCCCCCCCCCTCTCTCCCGCTCCTCGCTGTTGTCCAATCCTGACTGGCGCTCTCTCACCCCCGGAGGGACTCGCGGCGCAACCTCACTATAGCGTCCACACGACGACAAAATGTGTCATAATTACTATAAATAATATGTGACTATGACGACTTATTTTGAATTTGAAAAAGTACCTTGTTTGTTATTTACTGCAGAATAAGTCGTATTTGAGTGTATTTTATAATGAATGTGGCGCATTTTTGCTGTGCAGACGCCCAAACGTCGCTATAGGCCCTTAATTCCCATTCAAGAACGCACCGCCCTCCCGCTGTAGAACAGCGTTTTTTATTTACGTTACCGTCCCCTCTTCCCTCTAGGATATTTTCGCAAAAACGAGTTCCAGGCAGAAGTTTTTTTGCGTGGGCAAATCCATGTGTTTTTTCATGTTTGTTCGAATGAAGTTGAGAGAAAAAATTGACTGCTTGTCGTTTTTTTTCCAATTTTTATTTGAATTTTTTTGTTGCATTTAATCATTATTTCTTTGTTAGAGTGTGCGTGAGATATATTGAATAAATTATATCGTTTAGGAGCACATATATACATACATAGATATATTTATATATATATATATATATATATATATATATATATATATATATATATATATATATATATATATATATATATATATATATATAGTATAGGGGTGTTATGTTCTTTCCGTTAAGGACTTTTTTAAACTTTTTTTTTAATTAAGGAGGGGGGAAGGAGTTGGATTCAATGCTGCAATCAATATCATTATCAGCTACAAATTCTGGAAAGAGGGTGTTGTTTAACATGCCTCCAATCCAGTATGATATGGAATAAGTTAAACAGTCCCCCCCCAATTTTTAATAATTAAGTGGAAAAAATGTCTCTAAAATCTTAAATATGCAACAAAAATGTTGTTAGGATTAAATTAGTGTTATTGATTTTTAATCCATTTCAAAAACAATTTGAATAAAATGCACTTTGCAAAACTATATTGCAGTGCATTATAGATTGCTCATACACTCCCCTCCTGAAATTAAAGATTTTATGTTCATCACTTCATGTTCATTGGTATTGTCATGTCAACCTTTCTCTCCCATCCCCCGCCCAAATTTTTGTCTTGGCACCTATAAATTGTTTGTGAATATGATTTTTTTAAATTTTATGCATTAATTTTATCTAAAGTAGTTTAATGAAATATTAATTAGTAAGTAAGTATTACAAGGTACGGACCCCGTACATGCGATTTTTTAAAAACATTCTGCTAAAACTGCGTGCTGTCTGTAATATTTTTTTAGCGCTTTCATAACATTTTGAAAATAAAAAACCCTTATTTTTGCGAAGAAGCTATTTTTGTGACCATAGGTGAAATGAAAACGGTCCGGGAAGCAAGGGGGTGGTTACCCGGGGTAAATTGAATTTTGAATTCTAGGGGGGGGGGTTCCCAGAGGGGCGTGAACCCGCCTAGCTTTTTAGTGGAGTCGGCCGGGGGTGCGAAATTTTGAAATCTAGAGGGGGTCAGGTGGGGTCCGGTGTCCAAAGCAAAACAGTTTTAATTTAAACCATAATAACTTTAATAGTTGTTCTTTTTATAGGATAATACTACATTTTATTAAATAAAAAGCAATATTCTGGTGTAAAAAGGGTGTAAAAACATAAATATGTTTTAAAAATTTCACGTTTTAACTTTAGTATAAAAAAGTACTTTAAAATTTTCCCGAGGGGGGGTCAGGGTGAAAAAATTCGGAAATTTCGGGAGGGGGGCTGGATTTTGTTTAGGGGGAGCCCAAAATTTCGAGATCAGGGGGGTAGACCCTACTCTCCCCCCTTTTTTCACCTATGTTTGTGACAGTGGCACAAATAATTTCGATCAGTGGATATTAAGATCAGTTTAATATTATATATAATACACCCCGAAAAAAATAACCGCATTTAGCCGTTATTTTTGATAATTTTTGTTTACACTTCCTGATGTCGATTCCAGATTGCCTTTACTATTGTTATACATGTGCGTAAACATAACAGAGTGTTGCGTAGCAAATAATAATAAGCATTGTTTAGTTTTCTTTTAACAATATTGATGGGTTTATTTATCGATGGATTGCATTATTATTCTGCTTTCTGCGACGACAAGCGATAGATGATTACATGATGCGAAATGAAATTATTAATAAGGGCAGTCAGTAAGCATGTGATATATTTATAGCTTCTGGACTGAGTCTGACATTTTATTGAAAAGGCTTTGTGTTTGTATTCGTTTTCTATCGTATCATATATATTGTAGAATGGGACTGCCGCATTTGTTTTTCAACAAATATATATAATTTAAGTTCTTTTGAAAACAAGTGACCTGTTTTTTTGATAATTTTGACGGTTGTTAATGTTAAAAAATGAGCAGTAATCACGTAACGGGGAAAAGATTTTATTGAGCGTTGAAGATTAGGAGAGCGCCCCTTTTCACGGCCGCTAAGGAATGACGCGGAGTGAAGAAGGGAAGAGAGAAAAATGTAAACAACTGTAATCGCAAAGAGAGTGCAGGGACGGGGGAGAGAAAGAGATTCGGTTTTTTTTTCTTTCTGCTGGGCCCCCGACGTCCCTTGTGCTCTCTCTCTGTCGCTCGCTCGTTCGCTCGCAAAGGCCCATTAGAACGAATGGGACTTGCCAGAGTGACGAATAGTTTCTTTTGGCTTGGAGATTACGAGGGAGGGGGGAGCAAGAAAGCCCACCACAGCAGTTGTTTTCTGTTGCTGGCCTGGAGAGAGAAGGACACGGAACCCCACTCTCTCTCCCCTAATGCGTAAATGGCATAGTACGACAGGCCAGTGGCCAGGACCAAGGGGTTCGATACCCAACAGAAGTCCCCAAACTTATATCCCGCTTATATATATTAATGTATATTTTGGTCCAAGTGAGCGAGGTATATAAGCCCCAAGATTTTGGTGTTTTAAACGTAAAAATACAATACAATCCTGAGTATTATACCCTTAGCTACAAAATACAAATCCAATGCAAATCCAACCAATTAAAGCTAGTTCATAATTATTATATTGTGAGTGTATATATATGCATACTAACACGTCCTTTTAACAAAGTCCAAAGGACAATTTTAGAAAAGCCTAAATGTTCTTTAGACTGTCCAAAGGACAGTCCAACCAAAGTGTCCAAAACCCAAAGGGCAATCCCACAAATGTCCAAAAGACATTTTTTAGGGCTGTGTTTGTCCTTTGGGCCTTTGTCTTTTGGACTTTGTCCTTTGGACACTTTGGGCGAAATATGAACCAGTCGTTAGTTCTATAAATTCTATTTTGGTTTGCGGCTTAACCTTGATGAACTGGGGTTTCTGTTAAATGCAAAACAGTTAAACTCTTCAAGCCTTAGGATTCTGATCGACAGAGTGAGGGTATTAATAAGCCTCAATTATTGCCGTATTTAGGATTCTGCGACGGGGGGATTGCAAGTTATTTAGTCATAAATGGATTTTATCCAGTGCGCGTTTGCAAGTAATGCATTCTGTACAGTGTTTGTTGGAAAACGAGGGGGAAAGGAAGGTTTTCCCTGTCCATTAACCCCCCACCCCCCCCCCCACCCTGGCCACGGCCATGTCAATCAGTATTATAACCTAAAATAACCCGAGGAGAAGAAAAACACCCAAAAGCTCCTTCCTGCTAATTGCCAACCTACCAACTTGACACTCATTTTTGTTGTATTTGTGTCATGTTCTTCTACTTCACACATTCTTTGTTTCTAACAATTTTGCACTCTTTTCATTCCATGCACAAACTCCAAAATTCTTTGCATACTAAGTGAAAAGAGTTTTAATCATAGGTGAGCACGGTCGGGGAAGCTAGGGGGGGGGGGCCCGGGGAAATCCAGGGGGGGGGGGGGGCGGGCCCCCCCCCCCCTTCTTGGGGGGCGCCCTGGCGACAAATAAGGGGGGGGGGGGGGGGGGGTCCCCAAAACATAACAAACCCTAATTTTCCTTTTTTTGACTATCAAAAAACAAAAAAGAAAGATAAAAAAAACACTTCCAAAAAAAAAAAAAAAAACACAAAACCCCCCCGGGGGGGGGGGACAGAAAAACAAAACGTCGGGGGGGGGAAAAGAGAAAACGGGGGGGGGCCCCCCTCTCGGCCCGGCCCCACCAGGGGGGGGGGGGGCCCCCCCCCCCCCCCCCCCCCCACCTATGGTTTTAATGAGTTTTTTCTTAGCTTCGAACATTTGTAAAACAGAGACTTTGCTGCACAATATCTCGCGTTGCAAGTGAAATCTACTATTATAGTTGTCCTAGACATAATGAAAAAAAAGACTGCGCTAAAAAGATTGCAGGTATTTTCAATAGTTAAAAACTGACGCTATTTTTTCTTTCTTGTTTATAAAACACGTTTGCAAGACAAACAGAAGGGGGACTTGGAATTGTGTGTGAAGGATTTTATTTGCACAAAAAAGTTTTTACTATTTGTATATTATTAGTGATTTGCAATTTCTGGTATAATGTAGATCAATATATTTTTTAAATAAAAATTATTTTTGATTTATTTTTAATAATTTGAAATATCAAACTAGTTTTAGGGGTTGTTTTGCGCTTTTCCGTCCGACAATGAATTTGCATCTTTTAGAAGACCAAACGCGAATATTTTCCACACTTTTTTGAAAATATAAAATTGTCTTTGAATAAAAACTTCAGTTTTTACTACCCTTTTAACAACTATACATTTGCTCGTTCTGTTTGTATAATTAGCTCCTCCCTGCCTTTGCGCGTAAAAAATGTGGTTTGGCAATAAAGCCGCTGAGATTTGGATTGTGCAGGGGATCGGTTTTTTTGTGTTATCGACAGCTGCAAATAATGAGTTTTCGTAAGCTTCTGTTTGTTATTAGGTAGGGAACTGCTGGCAACGAAGTCTAACCGGCGCCAGAGAGCTCCGGTGCGGAAATGAAACCTGCTTACCCGCGCTGAAAAAAAATGCTAATTTCGTCGCTAAGGGATGAGTAGGGGGCGTTTCAATAGCTAGAAAATTTAATTCCATATATTGACATGATGCGGCCTAAATAGAAAATGGGGTGCGTATTATAAATGTATATACTCCGATAAGTTAAAATCACGAAATGTGTACGTACCGGCACATGTTAAAAATGTTGAAAAGGAGTGTGGAGAAGCCCCATTCTTTTTAGTCAGAAAGGAGTCTGAAAGAGCCCCATTCTCTTCAGTTACCTACCTATATATAGTCATAGGTGAGACCGGTTCGGGAAGCTAGGGAAAGGGTGGTTACCCGGGGTAAATCAAATTTTGAATTCTAGGAGGGGGGCCGGACCCCCCCTAGCTTTTTAGGGGGGTCGACCCGGTGTGCAAAATTTTAAAATCTAGAGGGGGTTCAGCGGTTCAGGTGGGGTCTGGTGTCCAAAGCAAAACAGTTTTGAACCAGTATAACTTTAATAATTGTTCTTTTTATAAGATAATACTACATTTTGTTTTAAAAAATCACGTTTTTGGAAGAAAATTTAGTATAAAAAAGTACCCAAAATTTTCCCAAGGGGGTAGGGGGCATACATGGGCAAGTTGGTCAGGAGGGGGGGGTTAAACCCCAAATTAGGGGGGGTTAAAATCCGAAAAACGCAAAATACCCATATCGTTTTTTTTCTGGAGTGCATTTTACCCATATCGTTTTTCGATTTTGAAGGAAAAATAGGTAAAAAACGCTAATTTTAGGTCAAAAAGCCCTTTTTATTGCATTTTTGAGCTTTTTATTGCTTAAAACATCCATTTTGACCTCAAAACTTAAGTTTTGAGGCAGTTGGAAGTCATTTTAAAGAGATTTTTTTTCTTCATTTTTTCAAAATTGGGGGGGTAAACTTTTTCTCCCCCCCACTTCTGAGTGGGGGGGGGGGTTAAGTTAAACCCCCCTTCTCAGAATTTGGGGGGTTAACCCCCCTAAACCCCCCCCCGTGCCCATGTATGGTAGGGAGGTCAGATTTTAAATCCTGGAGGGGTTCAGGGGTAAAAAATTCGGAAATTTGGGGGGAGGGTTGCCTGGATTTTCCTCTAGGGGGGTCATTAAATTTCGAGGCTACGGGGGCTGGACGTGACCCTACTCTGCTCCCCCCCCCCTCTTTCTCAACCTATGTATATAGTGGAAAAGGAGGTTTTCTTCCGCCAAATAAATCCCGAAACTGCCGACATCTTCCCCTCTTCAACTCAAAAATTCAGCGTATCTGGAAAACGCCCAGTTTTTAAAAATTAGCGTAGATCACGCAGAACTAAAAATAAGATTTTCGCGATACCTACTGAAATTAGTTTAGCTGCTGAAAATGGGAAAAAAATATCCTCTAAAATTTTTTAGGGCCTTCCTTTAGCGGCCAAAGTTATTTTCCATGTATATTCAAAAACTTGAAATTACTCACCTGTCCTCCTCTTAAATTTTGTTTATTTAAATTTGATTTCTCGTACTTCTAAATTTTCATTTAAATGGAGCCCCGTTCCATTTTACTACTCCATTGTACGGTTTTAAATTTACCCTGAAAATTTTTGACTGTCGCAGGCGGCTTAAAATTTTTTAGGGGTAGGGAGCGTCTAAACACCTTTTATAGCGCTTTGAGTATTACTGGGATTCCTTTCACCCTTCTTTCTTCAACGTGTCAATTTATCTCCTGTAGCTGTACATATAATTTTTGAAGAAAAAAACTAAATCCACAGAGTATAAAAACAATTATTTTAAAATTGTTTTTATAAAATTACAGCTAAAAAACCCAACGAATAATATTGTTGTTCCAGAAAATATAATATAAAATTATAATATGTCTTTACATTGTGAAATGCAAAAACACAATTGAATTGACAACAGACGCGTTCTCTCTATAGATTAATACACAAATATTACAGAGCAGAGTTTAAAACAGCGGGAAGAAGGATTGACTGAGTCATCGAATCTTTTGTCTGCCTCTTTCAATATGTATTCAGTCATCTGACTGACTGCATACGTGGTTTTTAATTTATAATATCCCATACTCTCAGTGCAAAGCAAATGCCAATAGGATACGGGGCAAAAACAGCGTAAATCGATCACGCCATTTAATAACATTCCACTGCCGGCTGGCTGGCTGAAACGCAATTTCAGTGCAGCCAGGATATAATATGCTCACTAACTTAAACGATAATGCAGCATCGGCCAAAAAGGTTGCGAAATATTATAAAGCCTTTTGAATATTAGCTGATGAAATTAAAATATTTGGACACGAATTTTACACCAAAAAATTAACATTATTAATTCAATTTAATTAACCAATAATTAACAATATAAAAGCAGGTGTATAAATTGTTGTTAAAAAAAGATAAAACAGCATGAGAGGTCATATCTTTCGACTGAAAGGCTTTGTTGGATAGAGAGGTATGTTCATAGGCGGCCAGCCTCTTGGATTTTGGGGGGTATACACGACACCCGAAATTTGGGGGGTGTCCCAAAATTTTTTTGGGGTATACCTCAAATACCCCATTTTTACGTTTTAAGTACTGGGACCCCCAAAATTTTAGGGGGGTGTCCGGGGTACCCGGTACCCCTAAATTTTAGGAGGGGGTGTGTGTGTGTGTGTGTCGGCTATATTCGGGATTTTCGGGGGTATAACCCCAGGCCCCAACTCCCCCTAACCCCCCCTGCCCACCTATAGGTATGTTTTTATAGGTATTACATTTGATTTACTTTTCTAATAGAGTAACACGATGTTCTTATGTTCTATCACCACAATAATAATGGTCGGTAAACGTGAAATGGTGGCCTGTTTACACCCATAATTAAAAAGAAAAATTTCATTATTTTTATATCACTCCAAAAAGCTTAAATACAAGAACTTTTTATAAATTTTGGATCATTATTATGTAAATTGTGGAATTCAAGGTTAGTTCCGTAGCCCGAGCACGCTTCTAAATTTTCAAAAGCTGTCCAAACCATCTCCCGGTCCTTGCTGACCTGAAAAAAACACCCAAAATTAAAAATAACAGCCGCATCCATATTTTTCGAGGTAATAGAAGTTGTACAAAAAAAAAGAGTCGAAAACTTTATTGGAACTTTTTGGAATATCAATGAGCTTCAAAAATCTCATTTAAATGTTTTAATATTAAATGAGACCTTGAAAATTTAAGAGGATTTTTCCGGTATTTACTAATCCTAAACTTAGGAAAGGAAATGTCTGCACTTTACGGACTTGACTTTCATAGTTTTGGGGTAGCTATATATATATATTATGTATATACGCATGTATATAAACCTTGATTTTTGTATTAACGGACGATTCTTTTTTTTGCATATACGCGCAGAATATTTTTGTACAAATTTATAACTACATTCCATTTTATATGGAGGGAATTTCACACAAACAAACAAATTGAAGCTCATAACTAGCATTTGATTGAACCCTAAAATTAAAATATTGACAAAATAGTTTATTGACGTCACCTATCCTGAAAACTTATTAAAAGTTTTAAGTTTTATTTTCAAACAATTAACTCACATTTAGCAGGCAGAGGAAATAATAAATCATTTTGGCATTTAATTTTACAAACAAATTAATTTTGTTTAATACCTCTGTATTGAAAGAATAAAAATTGTTAAAATATTCTTCAATCTTTCCTCCTATTTGTGCAGCAAAGTGCGTTGAAACTTAACTATATATATACACCACCCACGGGAGGGGGCGTCGGTGGGGCCTCCCCCCCCCACGCCCCCCCCCAACTACCCCCCTAAGACCCCTCCCCCCCCCCCCCCCCCCTTCGACCCCCTACCCCCCCCCACCCCCCCCCTTATGGCCCCCTTCTAAACACTCCCAAGACAAGCCCAAAAAATGCTCAAAAAACGGCCAAAATTCGCCAAAAAAGTGAAAAATGGGGCCAAAAAAGACCCCCCCCCCCCTGACCCCCCCCCCCCCCGCCCCCCGGGCAAAAACCCCCCCCCCGGGGGGTCACCCCCCGCCACACCAAAACCACCCCACCCCGACCCCCCCCCCTAGTCAAGTTCGGCGACCCTTGTATATATATATATATATATATATATATATATATATATATATATATATATATATATATATATATATATATATATATATATATATATATATATATATATATATATAATATATTTGTGAAAATTGTTATGATGTGCTATTTTCTATTTTCTTTCCTCATACTCACTGAAAAATGCGAAGCTGGATACTTTTTCTGTCGTTCTGAAATTCCGGCGGCTTCGCTGCGCGTCGTTTATCGATCGATCGACAAGGAAACCCCTCGCTCCCCCTCCCTTTTTATTCCGCGCGTAGGTTTTCTCTTCTGGAATTTCTCGGCGAGCTTTCCTGGAACGCCGAGTGCGCCTTTGCAGCAGCGACCCCTTTTTTAATAAACCGGAGCTTTTGTTTTGTTTCCCAATATGTTCTTTTTAAAAAAGGGATTTTTTGTGAATAAAAAAATCCAAAAAAAATTACGCTGTTGTAATAATGCAGAAAAAAATATAAATAGGTATCATCTGATTTAGTTAAGCAGATAAACAAAATTCATGATTTTTATAGTAATAATGTTTGACTATGGGATTTTTTTGATATTTTTTGCCTTGCGTTTTTTTTAATCAAAGCCAGCTAAGCAAGAGGAAAGACGGAGCGAAATTGCCTATGCTTATGCGTATGCCTCCTTCCTGGTGCTATTTCTTTAGGGAAGTTGGTCTGGGTTTTTTTTTTCTTAAGAGGGACATTAAATTTAGAGCATTTTTAGTTTATGTTTACCTATTGTTTTTTAAAAAACCTACATACGTTTAGCCTGCAGCTTTTACAATTTTTTAGGTCTTACAGGAAAATGCTAAAATCATCAAAAATATTTGTTTTCTATGCTTTGAAAAGCTTTGCGGCATATGTCAGCCTACCTAATTTTTATTCCAGGCAGGTTTAGGTATACAAATACAAGGTATGGCGGGTGCCCCTTCTTCCTAGAGGGGTGGGTGGCGAATACGGTCGCACCCTTAGGTGGGCAGCCTCCCGGATTTTGGGGGGTATACCCGACCCCCGAAATTTAAGGGGGGGGGGTGTCCCGAAATTTTTTTTGGGGTATACTTATACCTCAAATACCTCATTTTTAGCATTTTTAGTACTGGGACCCCCCAAATTATAGGGGGGTCTGGGGTACCCCTAATTTTTTTTGGGGAGGGAGTGAGTGTCGGCTATAATCGGAATTTCCGGGGTGTATAACACCCAACCCCCCCCTCCCTGCCCACCTATGGTCCCACCGACTCCCACATTAGATAAAAATGGACAATGGGGTCCAAGATTTTAAAGCTAGGAATTGTGGTGGACGTGGGGACCCCACGCTGTCTCCCCAAAAAATATATTATGATTGTAGATTTATAAAATTAAAACTTTTAATTGTTGACTATTATTTTCTCGCGTTAAAATTGTTGACACTAAAACACAAGAATCGGTTTTTAGAATTACTATAAAATTACAATTCGTGGACCAATTTAAAATTTCCCACATTTTGTAAGGTGATTTAGGTAAAACAAGTTGAAAAAAAATGTTTATATACAGAACAAAACAGTGTTTTTTAGTTTATAGGAGGATAAAAAACTTTTAAAACAAGTTTAAAAAATTATTTCATGTTTTAGTTTATTTCGTGTATAAATTAATGGTGTTGGACGATATATTCACAAATTTTGCTGAATGGAAGTTTTTTTGTAGTGTTTAATTTGTCGATTTAAAAAACAGCTTTATTTTGGTTGCGTTAGCTCATGGGATTTTCGTGATAAAATTATATTGTATTCATTTTTATCACGTGTTTAATATACTAATAATAATTGTTTTTAAATGATTTACTCTAATAGAATAGTATTACCATCATTGTAATAATTTACATATACATTAAGGTTTTTGTTATAAACAGGAGTCGTAGCAGTGTACCATTTTCATAATTGCTTTCTTTAGAAAGGTTATTTGATAAAATAAAATAAAAATTCAGTTTAGACGTAATTGGTTATGTCACGTGTTATGTGTTTACTGTTTGTTTGTAATATTCAGTCTTTTTTGAAGTATGCAGCATTACAAATTGTCGCAGATCAACATATTAATTTATACAAATAATTTTAGTACAAATTACAGAACCGATAACAAAATATTACGTTAAAAATGAAATATAATTTCCGCCTAAAATCTGCAAACCTGTATAATATGGTTTGTGCACAGTCCGACGATTCCCCTCCCCCACTTTGTTAGCGACTGCTGTGCCCGCCGCCCGTTTTGATACCGCACACTCCCTACCCGATTGAAAATAATAAAAAAATATTTTTCTTTTTTTCTCCTTTTTCCTTTTTTAATTGTTTTTGCGCATCCCTGCTTTAAAAAATTGCCCTCCGCCCTTCAATTTTGAAAATGCCTTCCTCCTACAAAACCCCGTTGGAGGCGAGGTATTCTACCAACTGTACAGGTCTAAACCCCCCAACAAAAAAAAAAAAAAACACACACCACAACAACAAAAACCCAAAAACAACACACAACAAAAAACAAAACAAAAACAAAAAACAAAAAACCAACAAAACCCCCCCCCCCCCCACCCCCCCCCCCTGCATCTGTATACCATACCACCTCACACACGAGCTTACGAACCTAAATGTTTGTTGCGATCGCTTACATCTAGATGTAGCGTATCCGTGTCTTCTATGCTTTGTGTATTTGCCAGGGGACTTTTCTCTCCGTGTTTTTTATGTAAACAAACCGGGGCTTTTTGTAACTGCAACTTGAATTGTAAAAGCTCGTTAAGTTTACCGGGGCCGAGTTTATATTTCAAGTTCTGGAATAGAAATATCTTATATGCGAAATCAATTGCACTGTGCTTTAACGCAGTATTCTTACAATATCAAGAATATATAATATTATAAATTAGGAGAATTATATACCGTGCCTTTATTATAGGTGTTTTGGGGGGGACAGAAGGGTCCACCCCCCCTAGAGCCAAAATTTTGGACTCCCCCTCTAGAAAAAATCCAGGAGCCCCCTCCCCCCAAAGCTCGAGAGCAGTCCGGCCTGAACCCACTAGCGAAGCTGACCCCCCCCCCCGTCCCGACTAATTTGGAAGTATTATTTTTTATTTACTGTCAAAAACACGGTTTTTTTAGTTAAAAACAGTGTTTAAATACACTTTTTAGGCCTAAATAGGTTGTTTTAGTACATAAAATTTCATATTAGACCCAAAAACACTTAAATTATTGCGTTAAAATAAATTTGTTAAAAAATTGGACCCCCCTGACCCTCCCCCCTAAATTTAAAATCTCGCACGCGGAGTCGACCCCCACCCTAAAACGCCAGGGGGGTCCGGACCCTCCAGGACCCCCCTAAAAAATTTTAGCCTTCCACCCGGGGGTGGACCCCCCTAGCGGACCTGACCAAAAACACCTATGGTCTATATGTCTATACACTAATTTTTTGGTCAAATTGGTGCAAGTGCAAGGACTTTTTTCATGTGCACGACATATTTCTCGACATATTTTTGCAATTATTATATACTGGTTTGGCTTTATTTCGCAGTGCCTTCCAGTGCATGTACTGCGAAAAAAAAACTGACTCTGATAAAAATCGTGCACATTAGAACTAGCTAGCAGGAAGTATTGGATTTTTGGATGATAAAATGGCGTATATTTTCTTTGTGCGTTTTTATTTGCTATTTTTTAATTTATACAGTGTTTGGTCGGAGATTTTTTGGAATGTATAATATTCTCTTATATAGTTATAAATCTGGTAGTAGCCTCGAATCAGCTCTTCAGTAAAAAATTAGAAGACTTAGATACAGGAGGCCATTTTGCAACTTAACCTTTGTTTAATTGGTTTTTCTAAATTCAATGTTATTTATTGTGTCTTATTTGTTGGAGACATTTTACTGCTTATTTGGATAAGCTTGCCCTACTTAGCAGATTATGTTTTTTAGGCAGATTTACGAATTTCTAATTTTCACTGTCATTTATAAACGCGACACGACACATAATTATATTTAATCATTGAAAATAATAGTTGTGACTTGTTAATTGTGATTTAAGGTAGGAAATCGTGGTTCAGTCAGTCCTGTTCATATTTATACAAACACATTAATTTACCCCTCTTAATATTTTTTTGGATTTATTACTCTCATTTATTTTGTAAAGTCAAGCTCACCTGCGTGTGATGCAAATTAGAGAACTATTTAAAATCATCGTAAATGATGTTTTTCTCGACTAAAAACACATTTTCTTGTCAGTTGTTGTTCTGTTTGTGTGCTTAATAGTGATGTTCCTTTCCAACCCTCTGTATCATCATGCTCCGGAGCTCCGGCCATTTAAAACGTAGGGAGCTCTGGAGCTCCGCCTCTTGAATGAGCAATTTTAATAGCAAAAACAAAAAGTGTTAGAGCAAAAAGAACAGAAATTTTTCGGAGAAACCCAGAAAAAATATTTACACCTTTAAGCTAAAAAAAATTAAAATAATTAATAAAAAAATAAAAATAGACAGAAGGCCTAAATAATTAGAAAGAGTATTTAAGCTTATTTAAACTTGAAATTCTATTTAGTTATCAGGTATTTTACCTGCATTTTTTAAGACTATTTTTTATCGTTTTAAATAAGTTTTGAAAAAAATTTACAAAAAAATTTCGACAAAATAATGTATGACATCACAATCACCAGACCTGTGCACGGTCTGGAAATGCTCCCTTCACTTTATTGGAGGATTTGCCCCCTCCCATTTATTGCCCTATGCCCTCCCGCTTAAAAATAAGAAACTACCCAAAAATTATGGCCATAGATGAACACGGTCAAAAAGCTAGGGGGGCAGGGGGTGTTTACCCCGGGTAAATGACATTTTAAAATCTAGGGGGGTCGAACCCCCCCCCCTGCTTTCTAGGGGGGTCAAACCGGGGTGGAAGATTTTGAAACCTAGAGGGGGGTCAGCGGTCAGGTGGGGTCCAATTTCCGAAACAAAATATTTTTAAATCATTAAATGTTTAATAATAGTTTTGTATAAGATAATACTACATTTTATTGAAGAAAAAGCAATATTTAGGTATAAAAAGGGTGTAAAAACATAAATTTATGTTAAAAATTCACGTTTTTGGAAGAAAATTTACTTTATTTTCTCTTTTTTGTCTTTTTTTCCTTTTCCCTTCTTTTTTCTCTTTTTTCTTTCTTTTTCTCCTGCTTGCCCCCCCCTCGTTTTATTGCCCCCCCCCGTTTCAAAAAAGTTACCCCATCGTGCCCCCTTTTTAGGAATTGCCCTTGTCCCTCAATAAAACCCCGGAAGGGGGGGGGGAGGCAGTGCACAGGTCTGCATTACTCTTTAATTATTCATGAAGTTAGTACAAAAATTCATGAGCTCTGGGGGGTTGCTCAGGAGCTCCTAAAAGCGTAGCTCCGCTCCGGAGTTCGGAGCTCTAGGGAACATCTCTAAGATTTTTTTTTGTTGAAAAATTCTTAATTTTTTTAGCATACCTATATATTTGTATTGTATTTGTATTTGCAAATCTAAGGGATGATTAAAAAACAAAAAAATTGCCACCATCATCTATTATATATCACGTGACAAAATCCAGCTCGCATTGTTTTCCGAAAAGGATTTATTTATAAAAACATAACATTTATACCGCCTTCAAATCTATCTACTTAATATATTGTGTTTTTTGGGGGGGGGGGGTGTATAATAAAAGTTATAATAATATTATATATACGTTCCATAATTCTTTAACAAGATTTTTTAACGGCTTAATGAGTTTTTTTTTCTTACATACATAATTTGTGATATATTAATATTATATAATTTGTATGTATTTGTAAAGCTAAAGATGATTGAAAAACAAAAACGCCGCCAAACATCACGTACATAAAAAATCCAGCTCCCAGCGTTTTCCAAATGTCTGCTTTATATATGTTATTTTAACAGAATATCATTTCTTTCAATTTAATCTAAAATTTAAATTCCGAAAAGGATTTGTTAATAAAAACACATAACAATTACTCCGCGCTCGAATCTATCTAATGAACATGCTGTGTTGTTTTTTTTTTGGGGGGAGGTGTCATAAGTGGGTGGCCTTCCGGATTTTGGGTCCCAAAATTTTTTTGGGTATAGCTCAAATACCCCATTTTTAGATTGTTCTTGTTAGTACTGGGACGGGGGGGGGGGGCAAATTTTAAAGGAGGGTGTCCGGTCCGGAGTACCCCAAAATTTTAGGGGGGATGTCGGCAGTAATCGGTATTTTCGGAGAGTGGTATAAATAAACCCCCTTCCCAATCCGCTTTCCTGCCCGCCTTTGGGGGGGGGGGCGTATAATAAAAGTTATATTAATATTATACACTCCCCAATTCTAACAAGATTTTTTAACAGATTAAGTTTTTTTTATTTAAGTAACATAAATTATGATATTTTACATAAATTTTGTAAGAGCGTCATAATAGGTCAAAAATGGTGCCATAATTTTTAGGTAATTTTTGATGTTTTGGCGGGGGCCAATAAAATGGGGAGAGGCACAGCCACTAATAAAATTCCGGGGGGATTTTCAGACTGTGCACAGGTCTGCATTTTTTTTCGTTAGGGTAAGCTGGTTGGTACGCTCGGTTCACCTATTTCTTCAAAATTAAAGTTTACCCCTCCCGTCTACGGCAACCGAAACTCAATTTCTTTCGCTTCAAGAGCTTTCTGTATTAACACCTTCAGACTTCAGAATTTCTGATCAGACCTGTGCTGTGCACGGTTTGGAATTGCCCCCCTCGCTTTATTGGGGGATTTGACTTTCCCCTCCACGTTTTTTTGCCCCCACCCCGCCATAGTTGGGCAGCCTCCAGGATCGGGGGGTATACCCGAACCCGACCCTCTAAATTTGGGGGTGGGTGTCCCAAAAAAATTTTTTGGGGTATACCTCAAATACCCTCCCTCCTCCCCATAGGTGGGCCCCCAAATTTTCGAATTTTGTTACCCCTGACCTCCCTCTAGAATTTGAAATCTGACTCCCCCCTCCCCCTTCTGGAAAATTTTAGGTACTTTTTTTATACTAAATTTTCTTCCAAAAACGTGATTTTTTTAACACATATTCATGTTTTTACACCCTTTTTACACCAGAATATCGCTTTTTATTCAATAAAATGTAGTATTATCCTATAAAAAGAACAATTATTAAAGTTATTATGGTTTAAAATAAAACTATTTTGCTTCGGACCCCGTACCCCACCTGACCCCCCTCTAGATTTCAAAATTTCGTACCCCAGGTCGACCCCCCCTTTAAAAAGCTAGGGGGGTCCGGACCCCCCTCCTAGAATTCAAAATTCGATTTACCCCGGGTAACTACCCCCCTAGCTTCCCGGACCGTTCTCACCTATGCCCTATGCCCCTCCCCTCAATAAAACCACCGGGGGGCAGAGGGCAGTGCACAGACAGGCCAGGGGGCAGTATGGCTTAGAATATAGGCCTAGAAATCTTTCCTTTATAAAGTTTGTTTCAAGTAGATGATACGGGAACGCAATGACATAATTTTGGCTAGCTCAAATTTTTTCCTATAAAATAGTATATTAAAAACAATAATTTAAACATTTAAAAAAATATCTACACATAAATGTGGTTTGAGTTGGTTGGTTGGGTTAGCAGCACAGTTTATATAACTACCCCGGACAAAAATTGTATAATAATGATAATATTTAAAAATCTAAACAAAAAATTTTAAGGATTTGGTGCTGACAATGACCGCAGGCATAATAAAATTTTAATTATTATTAGGGAATTAGGTGGGGTCGTTTCTGTTTTGAAACAAAGTTGATAACAATTGAGTTTTCTCAATTGATTTATTTCGTAAATATTTTTTTTAAATGTATTAAATTATTGTTTTTTTAATATACTATTTTATAAGAAAAAATTTGAACTAGAAAAAATTCTATATACCGTACCGTTACCGTATCATATACTTGAAACAAACTTTATAAAGGAAAGATTTATAGGCCTATATTCAAAGCTATTATACAGGCCTGTGGCCTGTCTGTGCACTGCCCTCTGCCCCCCCCCCCCCCCCGGTGGTTTTATTGAGGGGAGGGGCATAGCCACCCCCCCCCCCCCCAAAAAACAAAAACAAACAAAAAACCCCCACCCCCACCCCCCCCACCCCCACACACACCCCCACGGGCATAGGTGAGAACGGTCCGGGAAGCTAGGGGGGTAGTTACCCGGGGTAAATCGAATTTTGAATTCTAGGAGGGGGGTCCGGACCCCCCTAGCTTTTTAGGGGGGAGTCGACCCGGGGTGCAAAATTTTGAAATCTAGAGGGAGTCAGGTGGGGTACGGTGTCGAAAGCAAAACAGATTTAAACCATAATAACTTTAATAATTGTTCTTTTTATAGGATAATACTACATTTTATTGAATAAAAAGCGATATTCTGGTGTAAAAAGGGTGTAAAAACATGAATATGTGTTAAAAAAATCACGTTTTTGGAAGAAAATTTAGTATAAAAAAAGTACCTAAAATTCTCCCGAAGGAGAAGGGGGTGGGTCAGATTTCAAATTCTAGAGGGAGGTCAGGGGTAAAAAATTCGGAAATTTGGGGGGAGGGGGAGGAGGGAGGGTATTTGAGGTATACCCCAAAAAAATTTTTGGGACACCCACCCCCAAATTTCGGGGGTCGGGTATACCTCCCAAATCCAGGAGGCTGCCCAACTATGGCGGGGGGGACGGGGGCAAAAAAACGTGGAGGGGGAGTCAAATCCCCCAATAAAGCGGGGGGGGGGCAATTCTAAACCGCGTACAGCACAGGTCTGATCATAAATTCTTAAGTCTGAAGGTGTGAATACAGAAAGCTCTTGAAGCGAAAGAAATGGAGTTTCGGTTGCCGTAGACGGAAGAGGTAAACTTTAATTTTGAAGAAATAGGTGAACCGAGCGTACCAACCAGCTTACCCTAACGAAAAAAAATGCAGACTTGTGAACAGTCTGAAAATCCCCCGGAATTTTATTAGTGGCTGTGCCTCTCCTCGTTTTATTGGCCCCCGCCAAAACATCAAAAATTACCTAAAAATTATGGCACCATTTTTGACCTATTATGACGCTCTTACAAAATTTATGTAAAATATCATAATTTATGTTACTTAAATAAAAAAAACTTAATCTGTTAAAAAATCTTGTTAGAATTGGGGAGTGTATAATATTAATATAACTTTTATTATACGCCCCCCCCCCCCCCCCCAAAGGCGGGCAGGAAAGCGGATTGGGAAGGGGGTTTATTTATACCACTCTCCAAAAATCCCGATTACTGCCGACATCCCATCCCCCTAAAATTTTGGGGTACTCCGGACCGGACACCCCCCTTTAAAATTTGGGCCCCCCCGTCCCAGTACTAACAAGAACAATCTAAAAATGGTGTATTTGAGCTATACCCAAAAAACTTTTTGGGACCTAAAATCCGGGAGGCCGTCCACTTATGACACCCCCCCCCCAAAAAAAAAACACAGCATGTTCATTAGATAGATTCGAGCGCGGAGTAATTGTTATGTATTTTTATTAACAAATCCTTTTCGGAATTTAAATTTTAGATTAAATTGAAAGAAATGATATTCTGTTAAAATAACATTATAAAGCAGACCTTTGGAAAACGCTGCGAGCTGGATTTTTTTATGTACGTGATGTTTGGCGGCGTTTTTGTTTTTCAATCATCTTTAGCTTTGCAAATACATACAAATTATATAATATTAATATATCACAATTTATGTATGTAAGAAAAAAAACTCATTAAGCCGTTAAAAAATCTTGTTAAAGAATTAGGGAGCGTATATATAATATTATTATAACTTTTATTATACACCCCCCCCCTCCAAAAAAACCCAATATATTCAGTAGATAGATTTGAAGGCGGTATAAATGTTATGTTTTTATAAATAAATCCTTTTCGGAAAACAATGCGAGCTGGATTTTGTCACGTGATATAAAATAGATGATGGTGGCAATTTTTTTGTTTTTCAATCATCCTTTAGATTTGCAAATACAAATACAATACAAATATATAGGTATGCTAAAAAAAAATTAAGAATTTTTCAACAAAAAAAATCTTAGTGATGTTCCCTAGAGCTCCGAACTCCGGAGCGGAGCTCCGCTTTTAGGAGCTCCTGAGCAACCCCCCGGAGCTCATGAATTTTTGTACTAACTTCATGAATAATTAAAGAGTGATGCAGACCTGTGCACTGCCCCCCCCCCTTCCGGGGTTTTATTGGGGGGCAAGGGCAATTCCTAAATAGGGGGCATGATGGGGTAACTTTTTTCGGAGGGGGGGGGGGGAAGGAAACGGGGGGGAGGAGCAAGAAAAAAAAAGAAAAAAGGAAGGAAAAAAAGAAAAAAAAGAAAAAAAAAAAAAAAAAAAAAAAAAAAGGAAAAAAAATAAATTTTCTTCCAAAAACGTGAATTTTTAACATACATTTATGTTTTTACACCCTTTTTATACCTAAATATTGCTTTTTATTCAATAAAATGTAGTATTATTTTATAAAAAACTATTATTAAACATTTAATGATTTAAAAATATTTTGTTTCAGAAATTGGACCACACCGGACCAGACCTGTGCACTACCCCCCCTCCCGGGATTAAAACGGGGGGGGGCAATTCCTAAATAGGGGGCATGATGGGGTAACTTTTTTCTCTAAACGGGGGGGTCTAAACTTTAAAACAATAAAAAGCTAAGGAAAAGTAAAGGAAAAATTGGTAGGTATAACTATAAACAAAAATTAAAAAAAAACAAGTTAGCAGGTAATCTTGCACACACTAAAAAATATAAACTACACTACAGCATTAGGAACAGTATAGTTGTAGATTTAATAATTATTTTAACATATAACAATTAACAATATCGGGCTTGATAGTGGGAAAAACAAAAAGTCAAAAAGAAAAGTTTCGTTTGACATTTCATTTTATTTTTTTAAAAGTTTGTCAATGTCATGTACTATTTTATAACATTACACCCCAATTCTGTTTCATTAAAATTTAAGTAGAGAATTTGCAGATAATTTAATTTATATCTGGTCTTCCACTATAATACAAAATCAACAAAGTAGCCGAATAATGATAATAATAATAATAGTTTTTTTTTTCAGTTTCACAGTCACAAAACGCACAAGAGCAGAAAAATTAAAGTTTTATGAATAAAATAAGAGCTAACTTTAGGTTTTCTGCATTTGTGGCGCATTGTAAAATGCAACAATCTAAAAATTGTTGCGTCGTCAAAAATTCTTACAAGGTGAATTAGAAACAGCTGTTATTGTTTGTGCATTTACTACTGCATAAAAAATTTGGGGAAAGACTTTTCGCCGCCACCACTACTTCAAATTTTTAAACAAACTTCGATTTTTGTTTTCTTTTACAAAACACTCAATTGTTTAGTAAACTTGATGCAAAAGCAACCTTTACTTTTCTCGTGGCAAAAATTGTCAAAAATTATTATCATTGTTATAAGGTAGTAAATGCACACTAAAATAATTTTTAACAGCTTTCACCTCACAAAATTAAAATTAGAGTCTCAACCGCCCAGCATTTTTGGAACGTTACGGTGCCGAAGGCGGCTGTTCTGGGGTGGCTGGGGTATTTTCCGTCGCTTCCGTGGCTCCAGGTCCCACTTCCTTGGACTCTCCCTTGGAAGGTTCATCGAAATCTCCGACTAATTCTAAAAAAAATGAAGTTTATTGAAATATTAAGGAGTATTGGCAGATCAGCTTAAATAAGCCAATGAATAAAAATGCGTTATACTTTAACTTTAGTAGGGTTTAGGTATAAATCCTTTTTTTCGAGTATCTAACTGGTAGGCTGTTTTCCCTTAAAAATTCCAAACTGCCAACACCCTCACTAAAATTTTAGGGGTTCTACTACTAAAAACGTCTTAAGTAAATTTCTGGGTATTTAGTATACCCCCAGATTCGGGAGACTTATCACTTTACGACTTTACCTATTGATCACGGCACAGTCATCATTGGGTACTGGTTGAAGGAATTTTTTTTATTTTCAACAACAATTTTTTAATGGTTTTTCTTTATTTTTGCGCGGTGTGCAGTTACTTTTAACAATTTTGGAGATATGAGGTATTTTAGAGTAAAACCCCAAAAAAATTTTGGACACCTATCCCCTGTTAAAATTTTTGGGGTCGGGTATACCCCCACCCACAAGAAAAACCTGGGAGACTGGCCACCTATGGTCTAGGAGGTTTATGGTCGAAATTTAGGTGTTTTAGCACTAATATAGAATTTTTTATAAACTAAAATTTTAGTCTAAAATTTTATTCGAGGTTGTGGCGCAGTGACAGAACGCACGTGTCTTGCCTACTCAAGGTCCTTGAATTGAGTTCTGACCTGACTAAAACAATGACATTCTGCTACATTCTGACAATGTTAATATTGTTATTATAATTAATGTAGTATTTATTTGCAAAGTTAGTACTGAGTAACAGCGGCCTTGCGTTAACATCGGCCTATTTGCAAAGTTAGTAGTAAGTAACGTACTGCTTTCTGCAAAGTAAAATAAATTTTTAAATAAAAAATAGGCTATCTAGGTTTCTAGGTGTGCAGACCTGTGCACGGTCTGAAAATACCCCCCCCGACAAAAAATGAAAAAGTACCCTAAAAATATGACGCTATTTTTGACCTATGATGACGCCATCATCGCGAATTTTTTGCAGTTTTTAGCCTATTTCAATGTATTTTAAGCCATTTTAGACCTATTTTTACCTTATTTCCGCTTTTTTTGTCCCTTTTTTCCCTTTTCTCTTCTTTTTTTCTTTTTTTTCTTTCCCCCCTGCTTGCCCCCCCCCGTTTCAAAAAAGTTCCCCCCGTGCCCCCTCATTATAACCCCGGGGGGGGGGGGCAGTGCACAGGTCTGGGTGTGACACCCTTTTTCGGTGGTAACCTACCAGGTACGTCGTCGTCGTCCTCCTCGGGTACGGTGTCTGGGCCACCGCCCATTCCTCCGCTCATCCCGCCCACGTTGCTGGCCAAGCGCTTGAGGTGCGTCAGACTCTCCGCCCCCAACTGGTTCAGAATACCCGGCAGCATCTCCGTAATTTCTAAAACAACATTTTATTTACTCTAGTTATATTAAAACAGCAAGTTTTTTAGGGCAGTAGCAGGCCGGATATGGATACTTCCATATTATGACTGTCTAAAACTCTAAATCAACACTGTTGTTCTTGTAGGGTTTTTTGTCTGAAGCCAAAAGAAGATTTTCTCGATCCGAGGTTTCAAAAGTCTCACCCCTCCAAGGAGATTTTCAGAAGAAGATTTGAGTTTTATATCCTAGATTCTATTCTCTAGTCGTATAAAAACAGTTTTAATAAGTTTCCTGTTTAAAAATAACCCCCAAAGTTTTAAACAAATTATCGCTTAATTTTTAAAAGAAATTTCGTGTAAGTGATTTCTACATCAAATTCATTACTAAGTCTGTACTGTACAAAAATACTGCACATAGAAAACATTATAATTTGCCTTTATGAAACGCCCATTGGATTTCAGTTTGAAAAGACCTTTACAAGTATTTTCTCAACGTATTTCTTAAACTTCGTGTTTACAAATTTTTAAAATGCCAGATAGCAGGACGTAGTAGCCAGGATTTTAGAAAAAGGGATTCATTTCAGAACAAATTATGGACAGCAGAGAGAGAGAAGGGCTAAATTTTAACCGTTATAAAAAGGCTTTGCACAAAATGTTTGTTCACACTTTTTTCTTCAATTTGAAAACAGTAAATCCAAAAAAACCAAGAAAAAATTTTATTAGGAAACAATTTAGTATCTTAAAATAAGTTTTTAAAATATAAATTATAATAAAAAGTTGAACATTGAGTTAGCGCTAGACATAGCGAGGCGCAAGAAAAAAACATTAAAATTTACATCTTGGAACCTTTGGAATGGAACCGAAGCAAAACACTTTTGTTTTAAACTATTAATTGGAATTATTAAAGAAAGTAACATTTTAGTAAAACAAAAAAAGTTTTGAATTTTTGGTGAACAAGGGTCTCTAGATTTTTTGCAGGGTATAGGAGGAATTTGAAAGCTAGAGAGAGGTGGAACCATAGGTGGGCAGCCTCTAGGTTTGTGCAGATCTGTGCACTGCCCCCCGGGGTTTTATTTGGGGGGGGGCAATTTCAAAACGGGGGAAGCACGGGGGGCAATTTTTTTGAAACGGGGGGGGCAACAGAAAAATTGGGGAGGCAATTAGGGGAGAAAGAAAAAAAGAGAAAAAGGGGGAAAAAGAAAAAAGAGACAAAAAGCGAAAATAATGTAAAAATAGGTCTAAAATGGCTTAAAGTACATTGAAATAAGCTAAAAACTGCAAAATTTCGCGATGATGGCGTCATCATAGGTTAAAAATGGCGTCATAATTTTAGGGTAATTTTTCATTTTTTGGCGGGAGAGGGGGCAATAAAACGGGGGGCAATGGCAAATCCTCCAATAAAGCGGGAGGGCATTTAAAGACCGTGCTCAGGTTTGTTTGTGGGATGGGTATACTCGGGTAAATTTTAGGAAGGGGGCGTCGTGGGGTGTTTGGGGGTATTCCCAAATTTTTAGGGAGGTTGTTGAGTTTCGATATTTTTAGGGAGGCGGAGGGGGTATAAGCCCTCTGCCCACCTATACGTGGAACCCACCCTAAACGAACCTCTTGTTTAAAGAATCTAAAATAGTAAAATTAACAAGTAAGCAAAAAAAATGTTTTTCATACAGAAAATTTTGCAGCATTTTTACGCATTATTAATGTTTAAAAAGCTGAGAAAAATTTTTTTTCAAATTTTTGTAAACACAAAAGGGGATTTTATAAATTTTTTTGCAACTTCTAACGTCAAGACGGAATATATATAATATTTTCGTTTGTTTCTGGAGGATACGACATTGTTTCCTTTTTAAAAGTTTTTTTCTAAAAAACACTTAACGTGCTATAAACAGATCACATGATCTACAATTTTATTATTTAATGATTAATTAATTTTACGTTTGTTTTCCCCATTTCCAACAATGGCGAATGTATTAGCAGGCACGGAAGCTTGAACTTTAGGATTATTAAAATGAATCACTGTGCCATCATCTTTGATCATGTTAACCTATAATTATAATAAAAATATAATTGAAAGTAAAATCAAGGTATATAATTTTATCACAAATGTCAATGGAACCGTGATTTTGTTTTTTAAAACCTGACATAAATTGAAAGTTTTGAGTGCGCTAGAATAATAACCAACCCAATACTCCAAAAACAAAATCGTGTTTTAACGAAAGAATAAACTCAAACAAAATGTTATCATTTTTCTCGGGAAAACGCCTAATATCTTAACTATTTATATCCAAAAAATTTCTTAAAGCATTGACACCAAGATTACAATTTAAAATTTCTGGAATTGCTAGTTTTATTCTACAAAAATAAATTACAACAAGCGGCATAATTTGATTTTTTTATTTGAGATTTTTTTGCAATTAAAACAAGTTGTATAAAAAAAATATATTAAATTTTTTTGAGAATAGTGGTTGCATCGTAAGATACATAAACTCTTCAGAATACTGGAACCTACTAATCAGTTACAAAAACGACATGTTTCTAAACATTAGGGCTATGCTTAAGTGCAGATGACGCCTATTGACTACAGAATTAAAATTTCAACCTTAATAATCTTTTCGCGACACAATGTCACGATATTTCTTTTAAATTTATTTATGGGCAAGCAAGAACATTGAAAGTTATCAATTAACTACACCTTAACACGTAAAACCCTAAATATCAACCAAAAATAACAATTAATTATTGCCGTATTTTAGAGTTTTTAAGAGTGCCTAAAAAGGAAATTTGTTTAAATGTCTAAAAAGTATTGAAGAAAATGAATGCGTATTAAGAAGTAAATATAGCTTGCTAAAGCTGTTTTTAGGCGTGTGTAAAAAATGATTTTTTTTTTGATTTTTTAAAAAAAAAATATTTTTGAAAATTATTTTTATCTTATAAAATGATACTCGTAAATAATATAATTTTGTCACATCCTTTTGGGAGGTAAACTCTTTAACCTCTTTGGGGAACTAATCCTCTAAACTTCCCGTACCCATGTATGCTTGGTATATATATATATTATATATATATATATATATATATATATATATATATATATATATATAAACACATATATATAATATATATACAGACCTGTGCACTGCCCCCGGGGTTATAATGGGGGAAGGCAATTCCACAACGGGGGGCACGGGGGGCAACTTTTATGAAACGGGGGGGCAAGCAGGGGGAAAGAAAAAAAAGAAAAAAAGGAGAAAAAAGAGAAAAAAAAAGAAAGGAAAAAAAAAGAAAAAAAAAAAAAATAAGGTAAAAATAGGTCTAAAATAGCTTAAATTGCATTGAAATAGGCTAAAAACTGCAAAAATTTTGCAATGATGACGTCATACTAGGTAAAAAAGGGCGTCATAATTTTTGGGTATTTTTTTATTTTTCCGCGGAGAGGGCAATAAAACGGGGGGAAGAAATCCTCCAATAAAGCGGGGGGGCATTTTCAAACCGCGCACAGGTCTATATATATATATAAATATACCTAAACCTAATTAGTCTGTTTGTTGCTCTTTTTAAAAGATAAAAAATAAGACTGATTGAAAAATTATCAAATTAATTATATATTTTTGATTTTTTAGTTCTGATTTTTTAATCCACTTCTGAGTGAGGGGGGGGGGTTAAAAACCCCCCCTTCTCAGAATTGGGGGGTTAACCCCCAACCCCCCGCCGAGCCCATGTATGGTTTAACCCCCCCCCTCAGAAGTGGGGGGGGAGAAAAGGTTAATCGTCTCCCAATTTTGAAAAAAATGAAGAAAAAAAGTCTTTAAAATGACTTCTAACTGCCTCCAATCTAAGTTTTGAGGTCAAAATGAATGTTTTAAACAATAAAAAGCTCAAAAATGCAATAAAAAAGGCTTCTTGACCTAAAATTAGCGTTTTTTACCTATTTTTTTCTTTAAAATCGAAAAACGATATCGGTAAAATGCACTTCGGAAAAAAACGATATTGTTATTTTGCGTTTCTCGGATTTTAACCCCCCCTAATTTGGGGTATAACTCCCTCCCCACTCCGGACCAACTTGCCCATGTATGTATACTCCCCTAAAAATATCAAAACTGTTGATATCCCGTCTAAAATTAGAGGGTGGTCTTAGCCCGGACCTTTTCCTTCCTAAAATTCGGGGAATCTCATTACTAAAAACTACCTTCCATAAAAACTGGAAATTTTGGCGATCTGTGTACTTTAATAAAATCAAACTTTCGTTTGCCTCAAACAGCCGCCAAATTTTCTTTGGATTTTATCCTGTGGATGTTTTGCTCCGTTTTTTTTTTTTTTTTTGATGAAATTTAATGCGCGTGGAAGTGGGCATAGGTGGGCGTCGAACGAGATAAAAATAAGTTTTTTGGCAATAAAATAAAATATTATACCTCTTCGATGCCTGGAATATTTGTGACTGACAGTTTTTTTAAATTACTCTGTAATTTTTTATCATCAGTGGCTGCAGTTTTGTGCACGACTTTTTTCTTTCTCCTTTGTGTGCCCTATAACATAGCGTTATTAAAAAAACATAGCGTTATTGCAAAAAAGTAATAATAAGTTATTGAGAAAATATGCAATAGATAATATATTACATACATTATTTTAATATATTACATTTATTTACATAAATATAGGTAGGCAGCTTTCCGGATTTTAGGGAGTGCACCTCCTTCCTAAATTTGGGAAGATATGTATACTTATTTTACACACTGAATGAAATCATATACGGGCACGTGAGATTATCCCCGATACTGAAAGAGGTTTAACCCCAGATCTGTGCACTGCCCTCCCCCTGGGGTTTTATTGGGGGGCAATTTCAAAACGGCGGGAAGGCACGGAGCACGGAGGGCAATTTTTTTTTTGAAACGGGGGGGGGGTTGGCAATAAAACGGGGGGCAAGCAGGGGGGAAAGAAAAAAAAACGAGAAAAAAAGGGGAAAAAGAGAAAAAAGAAGAGAAAAGGGAAAAAAGGGACAAAAAAGCGAAAATAAGGTAAAAATAGGTCTAAAATGACTTAAAATACATTAAATACGCAAAAAATGCAAAAAAAATTGCGATGATGGCGTCATCATAGGTCAAAAATGGCGTCATAGTTTAAGGTTACTTTTTCATTTTTTGGTGGGGGCGGGCAATAAAACGGGGGGCAAATCCTCCAATAAAACGGGGGGGGGGGGCGGTGGCGTGCCCAGGATTTCATTTCGGGGGGTGTGGCCTGGGGGAGGGGGTAAATACTAACCCTGAAGGGGGGTCTGGGGGGCGGCAGCCCCCCAGATATGGGGGTTCTGGGGGGCGAGATCCCACCAGCGAGGTCAAGGGGCAGCCCCTTGTCAGGGGGTCCGGGGGGCAGAATGCCCCCGGGGGGAGAAAATTTTTAATTTAAGGCGCAAAAATACAGTAGAAATTTTAATTCCAGATGATACTTATTACAAATTTTAAGGTTTTTTATAATTATACATTTAAAACATGTGTGTAAACATAGATGAACAAGGGGGGTAGGGTGGGGTCCACTCCCGTAACCTCGAAATTTTGGGGGGCCCCCTAGAAAAAAAGCCAGGCCCCCCTCCTCCCAAATTTTCAAATTTTTTACTCCTGACCCCCCTCTAGATTTTGAAATCTGACCCCCCCTCCCCTCTCGAGAAAATTTTAAGTAGTTTTTTATACTAAATTTTATTGCAAAAACGTGAATTTTTAACACAAATTCATGTTTTTACACCATTTTTATACCTAAATATGGTTTTTTATTCAATAAAATGTAGTATTATCTTATAAAAAAACTATTATTAAATATTTAATGGTTTAAAAGTATTTTGTTTTGGAAATCGGACCCCACCTGATCCCCCTCTAGGTTTTAAAATCTTCTACCCCGGGTCGAACCCTCCTTGAAAGCTAGGGGGGTTCGACCCCCCTAGGACCCCCCTCCTAGATTTTGAAATTTCATTTACCCGGGGTAAACACCCCCTCCCCCTAGCTTTTTGACCGTGTTCATCAATGTGTGTAAACGTTAATAAACGGATAATAGTGTTTATAGTAGTAAGTTTTATTAAACATTTATGACTTAACTACTGAATGAGATAATCAATTTGAAATCGAAAAACTAAGATAAATTGTCAATTTAAACTACCCGCGTAGCGGGAAAATTTTAGTTTTTTGACTATTAATATGCTTTTGGAAGGCATCAAAAAAGTTTCTGTATTAATATTAAAGAACAAAAATTTTTTCACAAAAATTTAAAAAACGTAAAGCCCCTCTTACAAAAAAATCCGGCTTCGCCGGATTTTGGAGGGGGGAGCGGCGTCCGCCCCCCCCCCTGGGCCCACCACTGGGATGGGGGAAGAAATCCAGACCGTGCACAGGTCAGTAACCCCCATTCCACTCTCTACTCTGAAGTAGGGAAAGGAAGAGCAAAACCTTTCCTTAATATTGGAAAATTAAACTTCAAAATAAATTTTTAAGTACCTAGCTCCAAATTATAGATTTGAGGTCAAAGTGAGTGTTTTAAACAATAAAAGATTTAAAAACGTAATAAAAAAAGGGTTTTTCACTTAAATTTAGCGTTTTTTAATCAAAATATGATATAAATAAAATGAACCAACCAAAGGCAAAAACAATGTGGAAAATTGGGTTTCCCGGATGACAATATAACCTTCCCCTCTCTACTTTTAAGCCAACTTGGCCGCATGATTGGACTGAGTAAACCCCCTCCCCCTTTCCCCGCCTATAAATAAAACATTATAACCATTTTAATAATATATAACATATATTTTTAACCATACATGGGCAAGTTGGTCCGGAGTGGGGGGGGGGGTTAAACCCCAATTTAGGGGGGGGTTAAAATCCGAGAAACGCAAAATACCCATATCGTTTTTTTTCTGGAGTGCATTTTACCCATATCGTTTTTCGATTTTGAAGGAAAAATAGGTTAAAAACACTAATTTTAGGTCAAAAAGCCCTTTTTATTGCATTTTTTAGCTTTTTATTGCTTAAACCATTCATTTTGACCTCAAAACTTAAGTTTGGAGGCAGTTAGAAGTCATTTTAAAGACATTTTTTTTCTTCATTTTTCCAAAATTGGGGGGGGGTTAACTTTTCCCCCCCCCACTTCTGAGTGGGGGGGTTAAACCCCACTTCTCAGAATTTGGGGGGTTAACCCCCCCCAACCCCCCCGTACCCATGTATGTTTTTAACACAAGGCCCAGACCTGTGCACGGTCTGCAAATGCCCCGCCCCCCCCCCAGCTTTATTGGAGGATTTGCCCCCCCCGCTTTATTGCCTCCCCTCCCGCCCAAAAATGAAACAGTACCCCAAAATTATGGTGCCATTTGTGACCTATAATGACGCCATCATCAAGTTTTTTGCAGTTTTTAGTTATTTCAATGCGTTTGAAACCATTTCAGACCTATTTTTTACCTTATTTTCGCTTTTTTTGTCCTTTTTTTCTCATTTTCCCTTCTTTTTTTCTTTCTCCCCTGCTTTCCCGTGCCTCTCCTTGTTTCAAAAAAATTACCCCTGTGCCCCCCATAAAACCCCAGGGAAGGGGGCAGCGCACAGGTCTGTCTGAAGGCCTACATTTAACATTTTATTTAAAATTATCAAACTATTTTCTCACTCAACTGAAAATGAAGCATATTATGTTGATATTATTAAACATAATATAGGTAAGGCAACAAAAAAAAAACACACTTTTGGCACTCCCCTCAAAAAAAATTTTTTCAAAGCCTTTAGCTTATTTAAAATAGGTCTATAGGTTTTCTGGGGCGCTTTTTCAGCTTCTGATATTCATTTTTTTCATAAATATATCCTATTAAATGAGAAAATAAGAAAAACGGGTGTTTTTTCGATCACTTTTTCCAAAAAAAAACAAACACTTTTTCCTATAAAAAAACACTTCGAAAATCGCCTTTAAAGCACTTAATTTTTAAGCTATTTGAATAAAAACAACATTTTCAAGCTCTCAAAACGTTTTTCTATCTATATAACTAGTTTAAGTTTCATGGTTTTTTGATTAAGACATAGAACAAAAAGTTTGAAAAAAAAAACCTCTTTTTTTTTCTTGAAATTTGAAAAAAAAAATTTTAGTGATAATTTAAAATTTTAGGCTTTTTCCTATATTTTAGGCAAAAAATTTCGGTTTTAATGGAATCTACACGACTTTTTACCCCAAAAAAGTTATTTTTTGCAATAATTTTAAATTTATTAAAATTTTTACATAGAGCAGACCTGTACACGGTCTGAAAATGCCCCCCCCCGTTTTATTGGAGGATTTGCCCCCCCCCGTTTTATTGCCCCCCCGCCAAAAAATGAAAAAGTACCCTAAAAATATGACGCCATTTTTGACCTATGATGACGCCATCATCGCGAATTTTTTGCAGTTTTTAGCCTATTTCAATGTATTTTAAGCCATTTTAGACCTATTTTTACCTTATTTCCGCTTTTTTTGTCCCTTTTTTCCCTTTTCTCTTATTTTTTTTCTCTTTTTTTATCCTTTTTTTCTTTCTTTCCCCCCTTATTGCCCCCCCCCCGTTTTATTGCCCCCCCCCCGTTTCAAAAAAGTTGCCCCCCCCCGTTTTAACCCCGGGGGGGGGGGGGGCAGTGCACAGGTCTGGATTAAAAACAGTTAGAAAAATATATCATTGTAACTTTTTGGTCTATAATCAGACCTGTGCACGGTCTGAAAATGCCCCCCATTTTATTGGAGTATTTGCCCCCCCCCCCCCCCGCCAAAAAATGAAAAAGTACCCTAAAAATATGATGCCATTTTTAACCTACGATGACGCCATCATCGCGAATTTTTTGCGAGTTTTTAGCCTATTTCAATGTATTTTAAGCCATTTTAGACCTATTTTTACCTTATTTCCGCTTTTTTGTTCCTTTTTTCCCTTCTTTTTTCTCTTTTTTTCCTTTCCCCTCTTCTTGCCCCCCCCGTTTTTATTGCCCCCCCGTTTCAAAAAAGTTGCCCTCCGTGCCTCCCCCATTTTGGAATTGCCCCCCCCGTTTTAACCCCGGGGGGGGGGCAGTGCACAGGTCTGCTATAATTGCAGGGGCGTAGCCAGGAA
>JASAMX010033623.1:0-21209 GCA_030248175.1 Microlaimidae sp. YZB2_3
TTATAACTTTTTTTAAATTTAAACAACATAAATGAAATAGATTAAAGATCATATGGACAACAAGAACCACGTTTATATAACATTTGCATACAAATTTTTAATATAATAAGGAATAAATAAAAATAATGCAGTTTGCAATACGTGCAGTTGTTTTTGTCATAAAACATAATCCTGATAACATCTTGTTCCGTAGGTTTTGTTAACCATTAAAAACACTGTTTTTGTTCGGAAGCCCATCTGTACTGTTTTCTCACTGAATATATAAATCCACAAAAATCAAAATATACATATAAATAACTTCGGTCCGCAGCTTAAACAAAGACTAACTAAAAACTGAGCCCAGTCGTATATAGCTAGTAGAATACTGTTTCGGAATATGCAACCGGAATAAGCAATAGTTAACCATAAGCCGGAATTTTAAATAAGGCATCGTGTAGAATTCTTCAATTATCTTCATCTTCATAAATAATAATATTATATAAATATTAAATATGCAAAAGTTTTGCCAAGAAAGTAATGAAAACACCGCATCATTAACGTTAAATTAATTTCACGCATGTTTTGCGGCGTTTTTCTTTGCAAGCTTAGCCTTCAGCTGCTCTTGCTGAAGTTTTTCTTTCACTTTTTTATAATGAATATACTCCAACTCCTCGTCTTCGATTTTAATGTTAATTACCTAAAATTGATTTTGATTATAATTATTTTTAATTATACATGAAATATGAGCGAGAGTTTAGAAAAAATAAATAACCCAAAAATGCCTCGCAAAACTGTCATGACGAGAGGTGTTCAGGTGCCCGAGACTAGTAAATGGGGAGAGAGTACGGGGTATACCCATTCTACTTTCGGCGACCTCCCAACATAGAATGCCCATTTATGGCGTACCTTTACATACCACCTCCCTCCACTAAGATGATCATTTTAGGCGTACCCCACTAATACCCTCCTCTACACCTGCACATGCCCCTCTTTACGAACTCCAAACACTTTCCATTTTCCTACCATAAAGCCTTTTTAAAGCGTTTTTAGCAATTCTAAAATACCATTTGTTTAAAGTATCCCAAAATCAAACCCAATAAAACAATTACAATTAAAAACCAAACCTAAGATTTAAGGATTATTTAACAGTGTTGATTAACAGAACAAAATAAAATTCTAAAATCTGGCATAAGTGTGCAATTGAAACAGCAAAACAAAAGTTTTTCATGGTTTACCTGCTCCACCAGAAACTTCTCTTGCATGATCTCTGGGGGCAGTCTTTTAAGGCATTCCAAGATCTCGGCCATAGTGGGGTGTTGGGCTATTTGTTGTTTTGTGCCCAAACTACATCTTAATAGAACAACTGCTACCTTGAAGAGCACTTTAACGCCTAAAAGAAATTGAATTTTGTGAAAAAATATATAGCCAATACTTCAATCGCGTGGCAGGACCTTAACAAATAGGAATTTAGCGGGGAAATTTCCTTTAAAAATATTTTGAAGATAATTCCCGAATTTAAAGTTCTACCACATTGCACATTGGAACTTTCATTGCAAAATTTTAAATCTTAGCCGAATTAAAAATTAAATATAAAAGCAAAATAACTTATGTTACGGAGGATTATGTATATCTAAAGATGAGCACGGACTTTGATGCTAAGGGCATCTTTATTTATTATGACAATGTTCGAAACAAATCACTTTTAGGCATTTGTTTTATTTTGAAAGGATAAAACCAAATTGTATTAAATAAAATAGGCTATTTAGGTATAAACGCTATAAAAGTACTGACGAGTTAAATATTCCCGGTTTTTGTAAAAAATTGGGATTAATACCTTAAAATATTCTCGAGGGGGAAGGAGAATCCCTAGATTTTTTCAAAGGAAGAGGGGGGCACTTCGAAGCTAGAAAGAAGGATAAATCTCACTAACTTAACACTAACTAAAATAATAAACCTTCGAAAAAGAACATGTCCCAAATTCTTAGCACGGTAGACCACGGCAATGTTCTACAGAAAATACACATAAACCATTCCACCATATAAAGCACTGGTTGTACTCCATTTTTCTTCTAAAAAATAACAGTATGGGTTACTTCAGTAGAAACTTCATTAATGTTAAACAAAGTAATATATAGTTTATGTGAAATTATTATTAGTAAAACAGAAAAAGCCAGTTTAAAAAAGCTAAATAATTTAAATTTATTAATTTCATGATAATGCTCCATAAAAAAATCTAAAACATATTTTGCTAAACATTGAAATTATAATTAACTTACCAAATGTTTAAAAGTTATTCTAGATTTGTGTTTCAAAACCTCAGTTAGAATTTCGCCGTCCAGTTGTATTGCCTCCTGAAAAACAACAATGTCATAAAGCAAAATATTATGTTTAAGCAAAGTTCGGTAAAAAGCATACATGCGCTGAGGGAAAGGGTTGGGGTAAACGCTCTCTAAATTATGGGAAGGGGATTTAACGAAACCCCTACTTCACTTTAGATGTGAATTGGGGAGCTTAGAAAGGATACTCCCTCTAATTTTGAATAATTTACAAAAAATTTTCAAAACAATTTTAAAAATACTTCAAAAAGTCCAAACTGAAGTTTTAAGATCAAAACGAACGTTTTAAGCAATAAAAAGCTTAAAAATGCAATAAATATACTTTTTGGCAGAAAGTAAGCGTGTTTTTTTTTACCTTTTTCCCCCCTTTAAAATCGTTTAATTGACGTTTTTTTAAATGATTTTAAAAACACTATTTTATTAAGGTGAAAACAGAAGTGCGGTACTGTGATTTTTAAAATATACGCGATCTCAGGATGAAGTACCCTTAACAAATTCTTAATCAAAGTTTGATTTCAAGTAAAAGAATGGTTTTGTTTTGGTGTATATAGTATATTATAGTAACACGAGTTTTGTTTTACCGTAGGGTAACTGACTTAATTTCGGCCACCTTTTTTTATTTTTTTGGATAAGTTTTTCCTGGCACTTCTAATCGAGCCAGGATTTGGTCTAAAAATCAAACGACAGCTATTTTTGTTATTCCAGTTCAAAATTTCAAAATTTCTGTTACACTTAAAAATTAGTGGAGGTTTAAACTTTGTTTCTATAGTGGTCGAAGTTAAGGCGTGTGCCATTAACTTCGGCCACCTACAAAAAACTGGCTATAACTATTGCTAAAACGAACGATATATATTTTAAAAAGTTTATTTATTCTTAGGTATTGTTCTTGGTACATATAACTTAATTTTTTCCGGTTTGCAAACTTTTATAGCTATTAGCAAGACTTTTATATTTTTAACCTAAAAATTACAAAAACACAAAATCCGCCTTAATTTCGGCCACCTTTTAGATTTAAAAAAAAACAAAAACAAAAGCCTAAAACACAAAACAAACGACTACATAAACCAAAATTATCAACTTTAAGAATAAACAAGACGTTAAAAAAGTTAAGGAGTGGCATATTTCCACACCAACTCTTGCCTATCTTTGATGTTTCCTATCTGACTGTATTCCTCCGCTAAGAAAATAACCTTTTTAACTTCTATCCGAGTTTTTTACTGCATTCCAAAAATCTTTGAGAAATTCATCTAACGGTTTCTTGATAGATCAAACCTAGTACATTGAAAGTCGGCCCGCACAGATGTTTACTACGTAATTCTTATGAATGCATCCCTCCGCCAAAGGAAATAACCTGACATTTTTACCGTGTTTTAATATACTTTCACAGTTTTTAAAATATTGGTACTCTATATCGTGGTAACTGGTGGGTTGGGTACTTGGTTGGGGGAAACTCCATTGACATTGATTTTTACTATATTTAGTATATGACTGCATCCTTCCGCCAAAAAAATAACCTAACTTTTTTATTGTGTGTCAATATTATTTTTAGGAAATTCCTTCCGGTATGTTCATAATTTAATACAACATGGTAAATTATGTGTTATGTAACCCCACCCGTACATATGATGGTGCAAATCGTGTTAAACAGGTTCTTTCACGTAAATTTTAAGGTGGCCGAAATTAAGGGAATCCTAAAATGCGCAGTTAGTTAAACGCATTGCAAAGTGATTTTAAAAAAAATCTCAAAACATGAAAATTTACAGTTTGGAGCTAAGTTATTTTAAAGTTATAAAGTGCTTCGTTCTAAATTTGATGCAGTTTAAACACAAATTAAAAATCCAGAAAATCACAAAAAATCACTTTTTGTATAAAAATGTTGATAATGCAGAATAAAAATAAATAAAAAACTTTTGCAAAAACACTTTATTCAACATTCATCAAGTTACTTTTGTGCTAGTTCTTTTGTGTTTTAAAAATAAGCCGATGTTCTAACACCCTAAATTGGTGGCCGAAATTAAGGCGTGGCCGAAATTAAGTCAGTTACCCTAATAAAAAACATTTTTTCTTGTTTAAGCGATGCTCGCATCGCATGTACTGTAGACCCACCCTTAGCTACTGAACATTACCACCAAATAGGAAATGGCGGTACGTGTTCATAGAAAACTTTAACAAAAGAGCGTTTGGAGGTTGAAGGCAAAGAATGGCAGAGAACCCCAAATTACCGAACGTTTTATTTAAGGTAGAACCCACAGTTATGACGATTTTTACTAAAAGTTAGATATCAACTTAGATATTAATTTTGTCTGACAAAAGTATAGTGCGATCGAAAGCTCAGATTATGATGTATCGAACGGTAATAGTTTCATAGTTTACCGAATGTTTTATTTCGAGATTTGATGAATTAGTTTGATGAATTTAAAGCTCAAAAACAGTTTTTGGCCATTAAAAATATTTGATTCGCTCAGTTTTTCCTGCAATTTTATAGAAAGTTAACGAAAAAAAAGGGCAACTTTTAGATGTGGTTTTGAGTAAAACGTAATTCAAAATTTTAAAAAAATTAAAAAAATCGATGTAAAAGAAAAATCAAATTTAAAACATCCTGAATTAGTTGTTTAATCAAATGCAATTCAAAGTATTGATTAGACTTGTGTCTAACTATTTCCAAACTTTCATTAAAATCTGAGCGAATCAAATTTTTTAATTTTCATTTAAATTTTTTTTGATTTGACGCCGAGACATTTCTAAACGTTTGTTTAAAAGTATCTTTTACGAGAAAGTTCTCAAATGGGCCAGTAGGCGAGTGGTTAGAGTGTCAGACTCAAATCCTCGAACCCGTAGGTTCGAGTTTCTCGCAGGCAGTGTTTTTAACGTCGAAAAATCTTTTTTTTAATTTTTAACTTTTTAATTAAAAAAAGTGTTTGTTCGAGATACTCCCCCAAATGAAAAAAGAAAAAAAAGAATATTTTTGGTAATAAATTTTATTATAATTATAATTGTATTTTTGACATGTATTTTATTGGTGTCATTTAATGAGTGTAGACGATAACAATTTTTTAAGAAAAATGAATGTCAAAAATTGAATGAGCAGGTCAAATTACGTTGTAAAAATTAATTAGAAAAGATCTGCCATCAAATCTAACTGTGGTTTTCTACCTTAAAATGCGAAGCTGAAACAAGGTTAACGCGGTCGGTCTAAGCGGGGTTCCTGTCTCAAATGCTCACTTATGATACGAAAAAACATTACGACAAGTAACATAATAGAAATAACTAACCAATCCGTGGCTGTAATAGCCGGGTAGATATTTGTGGCAAATTTGAACGAAGACATAGAAGGCATCCTTAAGCGGCATGTGCATGAGGAGGACGGCTGCCAAGGGGGCCTGCCCCTGGCAGTAGCCCTCTTCCGGGTGCATTATAGTGTACGCTCTCAGCAACTGGAATAAGTCGTCTTGTCTAAATAAAACAAAAGAAAACGGTCGTAAAAACACTAAAAATTAATATTCTCAATAATTTAGCTAGGTATCGGTCGACCCATGCAATAATTTTTTACCGGGTCCAAGAGAGTAAAAAAAAACCTACCCCAGCTTGCCATAAGGCCCTTCCTTGGAAAACTGTTCGTGCTTCGGAAATTGACGGTGCAGATCTTTTTGAATGTCATCGATCCATTTAGGATTAGCGTTTGGATCAATGCGCAAAGTCTAAAAAATAACCATAAATCGTTACCCAAAGCTCTGAAAAGGTGCGTCTCTGATTTTTGGAAAAAACATATTTCTTCCAAAAAAATCTTGTACATTTTTTTTTGTTAATGCACCTAATAGTTCAAAAGATGACCAAAAAGAAACTAAACAAGGCTTTTTAGGATTGTTTTATTTTTTCATTTCATAAAATGACAAATAAAATAAAATAAATTCACTTTATGTCGTGTAATTTTAATAGCTAAAATTAATGACTAGTTATGGACTGACAATAAAAATTTAAATGTGAGGATTTGAAATCAAAATACATAAATTCCAAATTGAGAACACACATTTAGTTAGAATCAGTTAAAATTTTACTAAGCAAGCACCATAGGTTATACAAATGAATAAAATTAAACATCTATCATAAAAATTGCTTTAAATAATTGCTAAAACGGAAACAATTCTTAACAAACGCTTTATATTTACGCTGTCCGATTAAAAATAAGTAGCACTTACGTCAAAGATGTCTTTGCTTCTGGCATTATGCATGTGAAAGACTGCTCCGCTTAGGAATTTCCACGCTTTCCCGCGCATGGACGGTGGGATGCCTTTTCTGCACCTGGATTTTACCTGCAAATTTTCATGAGCACAATAAAATATTTGTATCATTCGAAAAAGTTACCATCTCCTCGGTTCAGACCTTTTTGCTTAATGTATGGTGGAGGGAAAACTTATCCAGCAATTTCAAAAAACACTGATTTATAGGATTTTTATAATTTAGGTATCTTTTCTTAAAACCTTACAAAAATGGCCATTAAGGTGGGTCTGTTAGCGTTTAGAGCGTTTAAGCGGGAGGGGGTCCAGCCAGGCGCTCGAAGTTGGTTGTTTATATATGTTATGTATATAAATCTGCAGACTTGTGCCCGGTTCGGAAATGCCCTCCCTTTTGCTTTATTAGTGGATGTGCCGTGCTCTCTCCCCCGCTCGAAAATGAAAAAAGTACTAGAAATTATGCGCGCCTCATTTTGACCTATTTTCGCAAAATTTTTGCTTATTTTAACGTAATTTAATTTAAACTTTTTAAGATCTATTTTTACTTAAGTTTATCTTATTTGACCTTTTTCTTTTTCCTATTTCTCCTCCGCGTGCCCCCACTTCTATAGAATTCTGACGGGGAGAAGGGGGCGGTGCATAGGTCTGAATGTGTGTTCAGTAAACACAGATTTAGTAAAATCAAAAATTCGAGAAACACATTCAATTTTTACATTTTTTGAAGTGAATTTTATCAGCATTTTTCGCTAAAATCCGAAAAACCGCAAGGTAACGTCAAAAACATTTTATTACATTTTTTATTGCAAAAACACACATTTAAATCAAACAAATTAGACGTAAATGTATTATAAGCTTATTTTGAATCGCTGTGGACAACGCACTGTGGACAAAAATGCGGCATAAGTATTTGACATAAAAATACCTTTTCATGTTTTTTAGTCATAAAATGATGCCAGTTATCGCACATCTCTATCCATTTTTGTTCTCGTTTCCGTATTACTTCGATAGGTAATATTTCGGGTTGTCTACAAATACAAAAAAATATATCTTAATATTGAACTTGGGATATCTTATTCTTTAATTTAAATAAAATTGTAAAATTATGGTACCCTGGAAAAACAGTGTTTAAAGGCTGATACATACTTATGACAAAACGTTTTTTGGACAAAGTCCAAAGGACACTTTTAGAAAAACCAAAACGTCCTTTGGACAAGCCAAAACGTCCTTTGAACTTTTTCTTTTGGACAAAGTATGAATGCTACTTAGAATTTGTCCTTTGGACAAAATCCAAAAAGAAAAGTCCAAAGGACAAAAAGTATGAACACGTTGTCCTTTGGATTTTGGACTTTGTTCTTTTGGACAAAGTCCAAAGGACGTTTTTAGGCTGTATTTGTCCTTTGGACTTTGTCCAAAGGACGTTTTGTCATAAGTATGTACCATACATGGGCACGGGGGGGGGTTCACCCCCCCAAATTCTGAGAAGTGGGGTTTAACCCCCCCCCCACTCAGAAGTGGGGGGGGGGCGAAAAAGTTAACCCCCCCCCCAATTTTGGAAAAATGAAGAAAAAAAATGTCTTTAAAATGACTTCTAACTGCCTCCAAACTTAAGTTTTGAGGTCCAAATGAATGTTTTAAGCAATAAAAAGCTCAAAAATGCAATAAAAAGGGCTTTTTGACCTTAAATTAGCGTTTTTTACCTATTTTTCCTTCAAAATCGAAAAACGATATGGGTAAAATGCACTCCAGAAAAAAAAAACGATATGGGTATTTTGCGTTTCTCGGATTTCAACCCCCCCCCTAATTTGGAGTTTAACCCCCCCCCCACTCCGGACCAACTTGCCCATGTATGGTATGAACCAGCCTTAACTGTTACAAGAAAATACTTTGTATACTACTTTTTCATTTCATTTCCGGGGGGGGCATTTCCACGGTCTGGAAATGCCCCCCGCTTTATTGGAGGATTTGCCCCTATAAGTGAGAAAGGGGGGGGGGCAGGGTGGGGTCCACCCCCCTAGCCTCGAATTTTTGGGACCCCCCCTAGACGAAAATCTAGGGGCCCCCCTCCCCCCAAATTTCCAAATTTTTTACCCCTGACCACCCTCTAGAATTTGAAATCTGACCACCCCTCTCCCTTTGGGAAATTTTTAGGTACTTTTTTTATACTAAATTTTCTTCCAAAACGTGATTTTTTAACACATTATTCATCTTTTTACACCTATTTTACACCAGAATATCGCTTTTTATTCAATAAATTGTAGTATTATCCTATAAAAAGAACAATTATTAAAGTTATTATGGTTTAAAACTGTTTTGCTTTGGACACCGGACCCCACCTGACCCCCCGCCTAGATTTCAAAATTTCGCACCCCGGGTCGACCCTTCCTAAAAAGCTAGGGGGGTCCGGACTCCACTGGGACCCCCTCCTAGAATTCAAAATTCGATTTACCCCGGGTAAGCACCCCCCTAGCTTCCCCGACCGTTCTCAACCATGTTTGCCTCTCCCCGCCAAAAAATGAAAAAGTACCCTAAAATTATGACGCCATTTTTGACCTATGATGACGCCATCATCGCAAATTTTTTGCAGTTGTTAGCCTATTTCAATGTATTTTAAGCCATTTTAGACCTATTTTTACCTTATTTTCGCTTTTTTTGTCCTTTTTCCCTTTCTCTTCTTTTTTTTCTTTCCCCCTGCTTGCTCCCCCCCGTTTTATTGCCCCCCCTTCCGTTTCAAAAAGTTACCCCCCGTGCCCCCCAATAAAACCCCCAGGGCGGGGCAGTGCACAGGTCTGAGAATGGTTTTTATTCAATAAAATACAGTATTATTCTTAAAAAGAACAATATTATTCAAGTTGTTATAATTTAAAAGTAGAACTATTTTGCTTTGCTTGGGACATCGGACCTCACCTGACCTCCTTTATGTTTCAATATTTTGCACCCCGACTCGACCCCTCCCCCTAGAAAGCTAGGGGGTTTCCGTACTTCTGTACCCTCCTGGGATCCCCTTCTCAGAATTTAAAATGTCATTTACCTGGGGTAACCACCCCTTCTCTAGCTTCCGGAACCGTGCTCAGCTATAATTAAAAAGTTCAAAAATGCCATAAAAATCGCCTTTAAACGTCCTCTTCCCCCTTCATATCTGCCCAACTATGCCCCTAGTCTGTTACTTACCGAATTGATCAAAAACATCAATGGTTGTCACCCTCTCTTCTTTTACTCCACCGCTTATGCCAATTATAATATAAAAGACACTCACTCCGGAACCGTGGACAAGTCTCCAAAGAACCCGTGGCGGTCTGCTGTTTGAAGAATGTCATAGCCGTCCAGTTTGATTTCTGGTAGGTTGTCATTTTCTTCGTCCGGGTCGTAGTAGGCGGTCGCCGTCGTTTGCGGCAAACCGTTAGCTATTCTACGGTGGTGGTCGTGGTGGGATATAGGGACTGTGTCCGCATCGTAAATATTACCACCGTTGACGGGAGCTTCCGTCGAGAATTGGTCGTATCGCAAATACTCCTGGGATCGCTGATCCGCATTGCTAGTGGTTTGGGACTCCGGGCTGACCGGATGGGAATATCCCAGCGGACCCGAGCCAACGTTTTTGTCATCGTAGTCGGACATTTGGACCCCGGGGTAGCTCTGCGTCATGCGCTGAGAGCGCAGCAGTTCCGTTTGGGTCAAAGGGCGACTAGAGGATTCCGCGTAGGAAGTGTACATAGTTGTGGTGATTCGGGAGCCTTGGTCGTGCATTACGACTTTTAACTCCTCCTCACCTTGTTGATCCAGGAATTCTTCGTCCTCATACCGGTAGGCTTTTGAGTTTGTGGGACTGGAATGGTGAGCAACGGACATTTTGTCACTAAAATAGTTGTAATCTGTTAAGATTGCGTGTAAGTCACAATATCTCTGGGTAATAATTGTATTCATGAGGCCTTATACGATCTCCATAAAATATGTAAAAATCGATACTACTAGTGGTTGCGTTTAGTAATTACATAAACACTTTAATGTAAACATAAACACTCTTTAATTAAGAAAAAAACAGTTCAGAATGCTTTTTTTTATTAAAGGAAACTCAAAAATCAAACAGACTTTAGCGTGCTATATTGTCATTTTATCAGAGCTGTGCACTGACCTTCCCTAGCAGTTTTATTGGGAGGGGAACAATTCTAAAATGGGGTGGGACATAGGGGGGAATTTTTTGAAACGGAGGGGAGTGCAATAAAACGAGGGGAGGCAATAAAAACGGGGGGAGGGCAAGCAGGGGTGAAAGGCAAAAAAAAAGAGTAAAAAAGGATAAAAAAAGAATAAAAAAAGAACAAATAGCGAAATTTAAGTAAAAATAGGTCTAAAATGGCATAGGTGGGCAGTCCCCCCGGCCGGATTTAGAGAAGGAGGTATCCCCACAGATGTTTTTGGGGGGACAGAGGGGAAAAATAGGTCTAAAATGGCATAGGTGGGCAGTCCCGTCCCCCGGCCGGATTTAGAGAAGGAGGTATCCTCACAGATGTTTTTTTTTGGGGGGGGGGACAGAGGGGTCCACCCCCCTAGAGCCAAAATTTCGGATCCCCCTCCCTGGAAAAAATTCAAGGCCCCCTCTCCCCCAAAGCTCAAGAGCGGCCCGGCCTGACCTCCCTAACGAGACCGACCCCCCTCCTTCCCCTTTCGACCAATTTTCAAGTACCATTTTTTATTTACTGTCAAAAACACGGTGTTTAAATACACTTTTAGGCATAAATAGGCTGTTTTAGTACATGAAATTCAATATTAGACTTAAAAACACCTAAATTACTGATTTAAAAAAACTTTATTAAAAAATCAGACTCCCCTGGTTGGACCCCGCTCCCAAATTTGAAATTCCGCTCGCCGGGTCGACCCTGTTGACCAAGACAATCGATTAATTTAGCTTAATTTTTAGGTTTCGCTCAGGTTTAGGAGGAAAAATAAACTCGAAGGTCAATTAATCCTAACATCCAACTATACATGGGCAAGTTGGTCCGGAGTGGGGGGGGGTTAAACCCCAAATTAGAGAGGGGGGTAAAATCCGAGAAATGCAAAATACATATATCGTTTTTTTTTTCTAAAGTGCATTTTACCCATATAGTTTTTCGATTTCAAATAAAAAATAGATAAAAAACGCTAATTTAAAACTTAAGTTTGGAGGCAGTTAGAAGTTATTTTAAAGACATTTTTTTCTTCATTTTTCCAAAATTGCTCAGAATTTTGGGGGGGGTTAACCCCCTCAACCCCCCTTCCCGTGCTCATGTATGCATCCAACAACTTGACCAAGATAAATTTTACAGTCTTTTGTAAAAAAATTAAACGCTGAATGAAGGGATTTTAATATTTTTATGCTAAAAATTTGGTAAAAGTTCTATAGTACAAGTTCCATATGTGATACGTGTAGGTAACAAAATTCAATTTGACTGATTGTTATAAAAGTAATATACACATATGATATAACATTTTGTACTCTAAATCGGACACTACACCTAATTTTTGAGATTAATTTTGGAGTTTAAATCTTCTGTAGGCATTTTATAAGTCCATTTTAATCCAAAAATGACCTTTTTTGGCAAATATAATATAATACAAAAAAAATTAAATTTGGATGTTAAAATTGAACCTACAAACTATATTTAAATAAAAAAACAATGCTTTAACATTTATAAGTCTGAAGAACTCAAAAATTTTCAAAAAACTAGAATTTATCTCATACATATTATTTATTTCATTTGACCCATTCAAAAGTAAAATTTGAAAGGCAAGGGATCTGTTGTTTGTTAACCTTTTGGGATTTTTTTGCCCAAAACCGCTGCAAATCTGCAAAAAGTATTTCGTGTCAGTACTGCACTGTGTTAAACTCCGCGCCTGGAAGCAGCGCGGACGGGAAGTTATACATTGAGCAGCACTGGGACGGAATACGTTCTGCAGATTAGCAGCGGAATGAATCCAAAAGTGTCAATAATAGTGTATTTTTGAAAACTCAAAACATAATATTCTTTAGCCTAAGACAAGCAAAACCTAATAAAGAAGAAACTTTTTTAAAATTTTTTATCTATTTCTTTTGGGATGAAAAATTTGCCTCGCCTTTTAGAAAGCAAGTTTATAAAAAAAAATTTTTGCTAAAAACGGCAACGACCGCACGCACATGAGGTTCTAGGTAAATATTTCCGTAACAACAATTTCCGCTGAAAACATTTCCGCAGCATTATTTTCGCTGGAAGATTATTTCCACAGAAAAAAGTTTTTTCCACTGTTTTTGTTTCTCTTAATAACTGCGAAAGTTGGTAGATATTTTTAGAAATAAAAATTCTTAGAAAAACCGCAACATTCTTAGAAATAAAAATTTTATTTTTTTTATTTTTTGTCTAAAATTGTTTTGTTTTTTTTTGTCCTAAATTTTTTTCCTTCTGCAAAACAAATTTTTATATTAAATATTTGAAAAAATTTTTAATTTTCTTTTTAAACTATTTTCTAATACAGATGTGCACTGCCCCCCCCCCCCGGGGGGGGGGGGGGGGGGGCGGGGAGGGGGGGGGGGGGGGGGGGGGGGGGTACCCTTTATTTGGGGTTCGGGACAAAGGGAACGAAAAAAAAAAAAAAAAAAAATATGTTTGAAAAAAAAAAAAAAAAAACAAAAAAAAATAGTAAAACAGCAGAGCAAGCAGGGAAAGAAAAAAAAAAGAGAGAAAAGAAAGAGAGAGAGAGAGAAGAAAAGAAGAAAGAAACAAAGCAAAAAGAGTAAAAATAGTCTGTCCAAAAACAGAAAACAAGCAGAGAAATAAAGAGAAAAAGGAGAAAGAGAAAAAGAAGGAAAGGAAAAGGAAAGAAAGGGATAAATGGCTATGGATAAAAACCCATTGGAAATAGGCTAAAAACTGCAAAAAATTCGCGATGATGGCGTCATCATAGGTCAAAAATGGCGTCATATTTTTAGGGGTACTTTTTCGTTATTTTTTGGCGGGGGGGGGAGGCAATAAAACGGGGGGGACGGTGCAAATCCTCAGGAAAAAGGAGAGAAACCCAGACCACAGGAGCTGCTAATATGTTTATTTTATTTGTTTCCAATAGTAACAGGAAATACTTTTACAAATTTACTTCTGCAGCCTAAGCCTATGTGTTCCTAAGGTAAGAAAGGGGGCGGGGCGGGGTCCACCCCCTAGCCTCGAAATTTTGGGACCCCTCACCCTAGACGAAAATCTAGGGCCCCCGTCCACCCAAATTTCCGAATTGTTTAGCCCTGAGCCTCCTCTAGAATTTGAAATCTGACCCCCCTCCCCCCTTGGGAAAATTTTAGTTACTTTTTGTATACTTAATTTTCTTCCAAAAACGTAAATTTTAACACATATTTATGTTTTTACACCCTTTTTACACAAGAATATCGCTTTTTATTCAATAATATGTGGTATTATCCTATAAAAAGAACAATTATAAAAAAGATATGTATCCTATAAAAAAACAAAAAGCTACGGGGTCCGGACCCCCCTCCTTGAATTCAAAATTTGATTTACCTTGGGTAACTATCCCCCCTAGCTTCCCGGACCGTTCTCACCTATGGTTCCTAAGTCTAAGCAAAACCTAAAAATCAAGCAAAAATTTTGCTGCATAGTTGTTAGGTAAAGGTTAGAATGATATTTATTATAAATTAAAATAAATGGCTTAAAAAATGTGGAAAGCTGTGCTGAAAATGAAGGAAAATGTGCGAAGGTATTTTCTGTTAGTCGGTTTTGTTTAAATATTTCGGCTATATGCAGAACAGAAACATTAATTAATTCTATTGGTGTGTGTGAACGTGTAAAATTTTGAAAAATACAAAATTCGTTAGGTACAATTCATATTTTTTGTTTAATTTTTAAATATTTTTAGCTGCTATTATCCAATGCATTAAAACTAAATAAACATTAAAAAGTTGAAAATGCCCTAAATGTGTATTTTTGTATGAAAAATTGTACGCCACAATAAATCTGCAGAAAATTTGAGATTAAAGGTGCGGTACACTAAATCACGGGGCAGACCTGTGCACTCCTCCCTCCGGCGTTTTATTAGGGAAGGGGGCAATTTCAAAATGGGGGAAGGAATGGGGGCAACTTTTTTGAAACAGGGGCAATAAAATGGGGGGCGGCAAGCAGGGGAGAAAAAAAAGAAGTAAAAAGGGAAAAAGGACAAAAAAGCAAAAATAAGGTAAAAATAAGTCTAAAATGGCTTAAAATGCATTGAAATAGGCTAAAAACGGCAAAAATTTTGCAATTATGGCGTCATAATAGGTAAATGGCGCCATAATTTTGGATACTTTTTCATTTTTGAGCAGGGGGGAGGCAATAAAATGGCAGGGTGGCAAATCCTCCAATACAGCGGGGGCAGTGGCGTGCCCAGGAGGAGGAGGGGGCGGCTGCCCCCCCCCCCCGAAATCGGGCGAAGCCGGATTTTTTTGTAAGGGAGGACCCTTACGTTTTTTGAATTTTGGGAGAGAAATTTTTTTTTCTTAAATATTAATACAGAAACTTTCCTGATGCCTTCCAAAAGCATATTAATAGTCAAAAAACCAAATTTTCCCCGCTTCGCGGGTAGTTTAAATTGACAATTTATCTCAGTTTTTCAATTTTAAATTGATTTTGCCGCTTAATAGTTAAGGCATACATGTTAAATAAAAGTACTATAAACACTATTAAATTAACCTTTTATTAACGTTTTAAACACATGTTTTAAATGGATAGGAATAAAAAAAACCTTAAATTTTGTTTTAATTATCATCTGGAATTAAAATTTCTAGTGTATTTTAGCGCCTTAAATTAAAAATTTTCTCGCCCAGGGGGAATTCTGCTCCCCGGACCCCCCTGACAAGGGGCTCTGCCCCTTGACCCCGCTGGGGGGCTCTCGCCCCCCTGACCCCCCATTTTTGGGGGGCTGCCGCCCCCCACACCCCCCTCAGGGTTAGTATGTACCCCCTCCAGACCGCCCCCCCAAATGAAATCCTGGGCACGCCACTGAGCGGGGGGGGGGGGGTGGCATTTCCAGACTGTGACCAGGTCTGATGGTGTATTTGTTGCTTGGTTTTTGGTATCAATCGATGCGTCAGATTTTACTGAATAAAAAATTGTATTACAAAAAAATTAATTTTTAGTGGTTGTCGAAATATTATCAAAAATATAGCTTGATTATTCCAGACTTGTGCACTCCCTCCCAGGGTTTTATTGGGGAGGGGGGCGGGCAATTCCAAAACGGGGGGGCACGGGGGGTGCAACTTTTTTGAAAAATGGGGGAGGGGCAATAAAACAAGGAGGGGGCAAGCAGAGGGAAAAAAAAGCCGGGAAAAGGGAAAAAAGGGAAAAAACAAAAATAAGGTAAAAATAGGTCTAAAATGGCTTAAAATGCATTGAAATAGGCTAAAAACTACAAAAAAATTGGCGATGATGGCGTCAATATAGGTGAAAAATTGCGCCATAATTTTTAGGTACTTTTCATTTTTTGGCGGGGGGGCAATAAAACGGGGGGGCAAATCCTCTAATCAAGCGGGAGGGGGCATATCCAGACTGTGCACAGGTATGTTATTCCATGGATTTTTTCTGCCAAACAACAGTTCATATACGCTCAATGAGCGATTAAAAACAATGAACGGGCACATGTGCCAAGATTGAGCTGAACTCAAAATACATCAAATCGTTAATTTAGAATAAAGCATTACAACTGCAATATAATAATTAAAAAACAGAAATTAGCAGAAATGTGCACTGCCCCCCCTGGGGTTTTTTATTGGGGGGAATTCCAAAACGAGGCACAGGGGGGGCAACTTTTTTGAAACTGGGGGGGGCAAGTAGGGGAGAAAGAAAAAAAGAGAAAAAAGAAGAAAAAAGGGATTAAAAAAACAAAAATAAAATAAAATAAAAATAGGTCTAAAATGGCTTAAAATGCATTGAAATAGGCTAAAAACTGCGATGATCGCGTCATAATAGGTAAAAAATGGCGCCTTAATTTTTGTGTACTTAATTTTTGGCGGGGGGGGAGCAATAAAACAGGGTAAATTCTCCAATAAAGGGGGCATTTCCAGACTGTGCACAGGTCTGAATTAGTTTAATTAAAAATTTTGCATATTTTCATAGCAAAATTTGCATAAAAATTATTTAGCATTTTTCAAAAACAACCCCTTCAAGTGGTCACCAAAAAGATGAGCGGTATGGTATTTGAACAGTGTTATTATAAAAAATTGGTTGTAACCATAAAAAAAATAAAAGTATACTTGTAACTGTCAGACACTTGGTAATACGGAAAAATGATAATAATTTGATTAAAGGCTTAATAAAAAAATTTCTTAATAACATAAATTGTACATGCCAAAATAGGGCAATTTTTGGATATAAATCGTCTTATAACTCCTAATGAAAAGCTCAAATCTTAAAAATAACCAACAAAGTCAAGTCTGCCCTTTGAAAAGTGGTATTCCCACATATCTCCTAGCTTGTTGGCATGTTTCCAGGGTTTGCCAGAGCTCTTGATGTTGCTTGGTACCCCATTTGTATAGCGCAGTCTTAACTGCCTGGCCAGTAATTCCTAGTACTGTCTCTGGTCCAATATAGTTCATTCCACTTTCATTCCTAGCCAGTTGGTCTGCGGCTTCATTTCCATCCAGACCATTGTGGCCTGAAATCCATACTAGCTTAACTTTATTGTGTTTAGCTAAAGCTTCCAAAGCATTCTGACACTTCAAAATTAATCTTGATGTGATTGATGGAGCATTCACTGCTTTAAAGGCTGTGTGACTATCAGAGCAGATGCATATTTTACTATTCTGTACTCTGGTCTGATCAGTATATCTCTGCTAACACAAGCCAAGATTCTATATGTTTCTGCTTGAAACACAGTTGCATGTTTTCCAGAGGTATTGATTGATCCATATCCTGCTGGAAATGATGGTGAACGCCTGCTCCAGTTTGCTCAGCCATTCGCGACCCATCTGTATAACAGACTAGAGCATCTTCTGGTAGTAGGTTTTCTTTATTATCATTCCACTCAATTTTTGTAGGAATTAGAATTTGGAACTTTTTCTCAAATCTAAATTTTTTTTGCAGTAGTCAATTCTAAGCTGCATAAGAGGTATGGCGCCCAGTGCAATACTTTTTATTCTGGTATGTCCATAGGGTATACCTCTATGGTTCCATTTCTCTACTTTTACAAGCCTGTGGAACGCGGCCATTGCTTGTTGTTTTACAAACAAGTGAATAGGTGCAAGTCCTAGGAGGACTTTCATGGCTGCAATAGGTGTTGTTCTCATGGCTCCTGAAATGATTAAGAGCGCTAGTCTTTGTACTTGACTAAGCATGTCTTTACCTTCCTTTAGTTCCATTCAAGGCCACCAGAAAATAGCACAATAGCCTACCATTGGTCTTATTATGGCTGTATATATCCAATTGGCTATTTTGGGGGAGAGTCCCCATGTTTTTCCAACCGCTCTTCTACACTGCCAACAGAACTGTTGTTGCTTTCCTTTGTTTTTGTATAAATGAGCTTTCCAACTCAGTTTGCTGTCTAAAATTACCCCAAGATATTTTACTTCTTTTGATAACTTCAATTGTGTCCCATACAGATAAAGTAGTCTTACCGTTGGAATTTTATATCGGCGTGTGAATAGAACTTACTCTGTTTTTACTGGATTGACAGTAGTTCTTTTCATTGCAGCATTTTTTCACTTGTTTAAGACCTTTTTACATTAATGACATAAGTACATCTAGGTACTTGCCACTGATACACAATCTGATGTTATCAGAGTATTCAGCAACTGTCACACATCCGCCATCATTCATTTCTACCAAAAGGCTGTTTACCACCATACTCCAGAGTAGTGGAGATAGAACTCCCTCTTGAGCACAGCCTTTTTTTACAGACATTGGCCCGGTTGCACCATAACTACTTAAGTAGATAAAGGCTACTTAAGTATCTGTGACTGGCTACTTAAAAAAAATCGAGTTGCACCATTTTAAGCAGGCTACTTAAGTAGGTCGATTTAAGTAGAAAATTTAAACTACCTCCAGAGGTGGTTTAAGTACCTACTTAACTTTTATTGTCGTATTTTAACGTCGGTAAATGGCGTTTGTACTGCTATTAAACAATTTAAATAATCAAAATCGACCAACCCAAAAAACAAAAATGTAGGTATAGGGTCATTCCATGTCAAATCAACCAAGCCATTTGACGCACCATCACCGATTTTGATGAAATTTGGCACGATTGTTGCCTTTATACAGAAATGCAAAAAGCCAAATTTTCAGCTCAAAATACCTTCTGGTTCCAAAGTTATGACCCTTTAAAATTTGGGGTTTCGGCCCGTTTTCGGTGAAACGGGGCTTTTTTAATGGCTTATAACCTAAAACATATTTGAAATAAACCCCATGTTATATATATCATTTGAAAGCTCTTAATCAGATCTACAATTTGAAAAACTCAAATGTACATCATTTGGGGCCAAAAAAAATGACTCACCCACACAGACACGCAAACCCCCAAACACCCACCGCGCGCGCACACCGAAATTGTTTATAACAAAATCATACACAAAATGAACATACCCGAAACACGCCATCATTGATTTTGCTAATTTTTTTACTGGTGATAGATACAAGTGTTGCCAATATGCATATAAAAAATTATCCATGGTTATCTTTTCGTTTTAGAGATATGGTTGATACAAGATTCTGGTGAAAAACCCCCCCTTTTTTCATTCGGTTTTTTTCACACAATGTTTTTCATTTTTATATTGTTGTTAAAAATGTCATTTTTTTTGCAGTAGTCAATTCTAAGCTGCATAAGAGGTATGGTGCCCCATGCAATTGACTTTTTTATTCTGGTATGTCCATAGGGTATACCTCAATGGTTCCATTTTTACTTTACAAGCCTGTGGATCGCGGATTGATTAAGAGTTTTACAAACAAGTGAATAGGTGCAAGTCCTCGGAGGACTTTCATGGCGCAATCGGCGTTGATGGCTCCTGAAACGATTAAGAGCGCTAGTCTTTGTACTTGACTAAGCATGTCTTTACCTTCCTTTAGTTCCATTCAAGGCCACCAGAAAATAGCACAATAGCCTACCATTGGTCTTATTATGGCTGTATATATCCAATTGGCTATTTTGGGGGAGAGTCCCCATGTTTTTCCAACCGCTCTTCTACACTGCCAACAGAACTGTTGTTGCTTTCCTTTTTTTTTGTATAGAATGACCTTTCCAACTCGGTTGCTGCTAAAATTGCCGATATTTTACTTCTTTTGATAACTTCAATTGTGTACCAGACAGGTAAAGTAGTCTTACCGTTGGAATTTTATATCGGCGGGAAGGACTTCCTCGTTTTTAGCTGAAAATTGACAGTAGTTCTTTTCATTGCACATTTTTTCACTTGTTTAAGACCTTTTTACATTAAAGGCATAAGTACATCTAGGTACGTGCCACTGATCGCCGATTTCATGTTATAAATTGTCAGCATCTATCTAGCCATGTGCAATTCATTTCATAACCTTGCGCATGGCAAAAATAACAGCCAGTGGCCGAAATTAAGGCTGGCCAAATTTAAGTAAGTTACCCTATACCTACATTTTTGTTTTTTGGATTGGTCGATTTTGATTATTTAAATTGTTTAAAAGCGGTACAAACACCATTTACCGACGTTAAAATAGGACAATAAGAGTTAAGTAGCTACTTAATTGGTTTAATTTTTCTACTTAAATCGACCTATTTAAGTAGCCTATTTAAAATGGCGCAACCCGATTTTCATTAAGTAGCCAGTCATAGCTACTTAAGTAGCATTTATCTACTTAAGTAGTTATGGTGTAACCGGGCTCAATGTCTGTAAAAAAAGGCTGTGCTCAAGAGGAGATTCTATCTCCACTACTCTGGAGTATGGTGGTAAACAGCCTTTTGGTAGAAATGAATGATGGCGGATGTGTGACAGTTGCTGAATACTCTGATAACGATCAGATTGTGTATCAGTGGCAAGTACCTAGATGTACTTATGTCATTAATGTACAAAGGTCTTAAAAACAAGAATCAAAAAATGCTGCAATGAAAAGAACTACTGTCAATCCAGTAAAAACAGAGTAAGTTCTATTCGCACGCCAATATGAAATTCCAACGGGTTAGACTACTTATATCTGTATGGGACACAGTTGAAGTTATCAAAAAGAAGTAAAATATCTCGGGGTAACTTTAGACAGCAAACTGAATTGGAAAGTTCATTTATACAAAAACAAAGGAAAAGCAACAACAGTTCTGCTGGCAGTATAGAAGAAATTTGCAGAACATGGGGACTCTCCCGAAATAGCCAGTTCGATATATACAGCCATAGGTCACCGACAGTTTCAATATAGGGGGGGGGTCCACACCCCGGATATGGAGGTTTTTGACCTCAGGAGGACTCACAGCCTTCGGGGTGTTTTTTTTTTAAAAAAGCAGGGGGGGTGGTCACACCCCGGGTACCTTTTTTTTTGACCAAAATTGACAATTTTTTGACGAAATTTGACCATTTTAAGCATTTTTGGGAAATTCTAGTTAGGGGGGGGTGGTCAAAAATGGGCCTTAGGGGGGGGTCAGGGGTTCAAGGGGTCGATGAGGAGGGTAGAAAATGGGCCTTAGGATGGTGCTCGAGGCCGTAGGGATGGGTTACCCCTCACCCCTTCGGTGACCTATG
>JASAMX010033625.1:0-23614 GCA_030248175.1 Microlaimidae sp. YZB2_3
GTGCAAAATAAATCGATAGCTAATATACGTGGGCTGTTATAAAAGCAATATTTAGGCCAAATTGGGCTTTTATAATAACATATTAGGCTCAATATTTTTTAAACCTTTTTTTAGAGTTAACGGCAAACAATATTTTTATGAGCAAAATAAAGCATCCTCATATAAACACACCACTACGATGTCAAGGCTCATTTCAAACCTTAATGCGGATGTAGGCGGGCTACTGAATTCCCATCACGTTTCATATTAGCTGGGCAAAAAATCCGAAGATCATATACAAAATAGAGAGAACAACTGCAACCTAAAACATTTCAACTGAAATAAGCGCGAATGGACCGGTCGAATAAACGGGGGTTAACTGCCTAGGGCGTAGCCAGAATTCCGGAAAGGGGGGGGGGCTCCAAACCTGAACAAAATTTCCGAAAGGGGGGGTCCAAAACTTAAACGTTATAATAGGACTAAAAAAGATTTACCGCGCTTCGCGCAGGGTATTTATTTTTTTTTGTTTTTGTCAGATGCTTCATTATTTTCCTATTATTCAATAAAAATAAGTCTATAAAAAAAGAAAGAAAGAAAAAACTTTTTACAAACAAATTGATACCTTAAAACTTTTGATTTCCAAAACATTAACAAAACAACTGAAAAAAAGTACATTGAATTACAGCTGAGCAATGCAAAGTGCGGGAAAATGTTTTTTAAAATGACTTCTCCTAACCTTTAAATTTTAATACCACTATATAACAATCTAAAAGGAGGGGGTCCAGCGTGGTCATACCAATATTGCAAAACAAAGTAACACAAATTTGGAAGTGGAGACTATATAATTAATCGAGCGCTGAGCGCCGCGAAGCGCGAGAAAATTTTTAAAAAATGCCATTCTAGACCCCCAAAATTTTGTTCTTGGCGACCCCAAAGAGGGGTCTAACCCCAAATTTTTCCCTATGCCGACCCAAAAAAAGGGTAGAGTCTAGACCCCTTATACCCCCTCCTGGCTACGCCCATGTTAATTGCTTGTTATGTCAGCCAGCAAATTGCTTAAAATCCTTGATAATGTTTTAATTTTTCTATTTTTTCTCAAAAATATCATTGCGTTTGTTTAAATGTAATAAATTGATATTTTAAAAATTTTATGCATGCTTAAGTGTTGAATACAAGCTATGTTATTAAGTGTTGAATACAAGCTATATGATTAAGTGTTGAATACAAGCTAATAAAGCCTCAGCGTTAATATAATCTCCCAGTTTTAGGTTTTGTAACCCTTAACTATGGGTTAAGGCCTGTTTACCTAACTTGTAAACTAATTAATTTGTATTTAAAACAAATGTGTATGTATAAATTTATTAAAAAAATCAATTTATTTTATTTAAACAAAATATATTATAAGATTCTTTGAAAAAAAAAATAAAAAAAATAAACCTTATTCCGAGTTTTATTTTAAACTACGTGCGCTAACATACACGTGGTCAACATGCGTTGAGTGACTTAGCCGGCCGAAATTTCATAATTTTTTAGGAGTTCAGAATCCTAACAAATATCACTAATTAAAAAATAATATATGTATTAACTCACATAAACTGCATAATAACGGTCCACTTTTGTCGTTTCTTCGAATTTGTCCAAAAGCTTCGCTAGATATCCGTCGCCATAAATATGCGGCTGAATGCTTTTTTTAAATTTCGCCCGGTAGGTGTCCAGTTCGGCATTTATTTTATCCGTCATGTTGATGTTTTGAATAGACACTATAAGATGGCTCTGTTCCTTTCTAATCGACTATTGGTAGACTAATAAAAACAAAAACTGAATCCTAATTGCATTTTATTTACAGATTTTATGCTTGCTTCACAATGCAGCGAGAAGTGATGTTGTAACAGTGTAAACGCGCGAGGAATGCGTTGTCACTTGTCACTGCCAATGTGAGCCATCCCTTGAAAAAAAGTTTGTTTACTGTGTGACACATATATTATTGTGCAGATGAATGTGTGAACATAAACACAGCTTCTAAAAACATTTTTGCAAAGCGGTTCAGCTTGTACTTTGTTAATTCACGCTGGTCAAAATCCATTGTTCTAAACGGAAGGAAACCTCTGCGCATAAAAGGATGCCGCGCGCATAAAGGGACGCCCGTATTTACAATTTTTAAAATATATGACATCGAAGTAGTTTCTAAAAAATCAAACACCATTCACCAAGCAATAGTGAGTAAAAAAATCCACATAATCCGAACCCTGAATCAAAAGGAATTGTATACTGCATTAATTGTACAGATTGCTATAATTTTTACATCGGTCAAACAATTCGAAAAATAAATACTATAGGCAAAAAAAATCTAGCTGACCACGATATTTGCAGTATTGAATCGACTATTTAACAACAAAAAAATTCAAAATTTTTCCCTAAAACGGGTTAATAACAAAAAATAAAAACTGTATTATTATAATTATTTATCAAATTACTTAATTTGGAACCTAAATGCAAACTTTTCTGCTAAAATCAAAACAAATACATAAATTGAAAAGCTTATGGTTAAATTATATCTGGCTGACGTCGAAAATTAGAATGCAGACATGAAGGGACCAATTAAAATTGTGCGGTAATGACGTTTTTTTTAAAACAAATAAGAATGCAGATTTTTTTTAATTCCGCCTTTTCACAAAATATACAAAAATTTGCATTTGGTTTCCAAATTAAGCAATTTGATTAACAATTATTAAAATGCAAGTTTTGAACTTTATTAATATTAAACCGCTTGAGTAAATTTTTTGAATGATTTTGTTGGTAAATACTCGATTCAATACTGCAATTATCGAGGTCAGCTAGTTTTTATTTGCCTATAGATACACAAAAAAATAGCTTTAAACAGTGGTCAAAAATTAACAAAAATACTTGAAATTGTTTTAATACATCAAGTCTCTGGTTTAAAAAAAGCAGGGAAAACCCATTTTTAATTTATTTTTTTAATTTCGCGGCGGGACCGTCGATAAAAATTTTTTTTCTGCCAGATACAATTGGTCCACAGTAAAATATATATATATATGTAATAACATAAAGTTTAAAAATAATTTAGTTTAAAAAGGCGTAAGTTATTGCTAAAATCATTTATTTTAATATATAATCTTGGTATGTCAGGTGGAGGGATAAAAAAATATCATAACCCGTTAAGGACGCCTTTTGAACCTGCCTCCCGAAGACTGGAGGCAGGTAGGAGACAGGTAAAACTGCCTCGGAGGCAGATAGGAGGCAGGGTGGAGGCAGATAGCAGGCAAGTAGGAGGCAGCAAAGTTTTTGATGGAGGCAGGTAGGAGGCAGATAAAAACCGTTTTTCCCAATTCAGGCACTCCGTCCATACCGTGTTAAAAACAAACTACAGATTTTACATTAGTAAAATTGTAAATAATCTTTTATAAAAATTTTAAAACATCTTATAAAACATCTTATATGTCCAAACAAGGGACGAAACAGGCTTTTGTTATAGGTCTCCTTTTTAATGCAAATTATTTTACTCGGTCAATTTTTGAGAACCAAAAATTTGAGCTATATGTATGTCTGTCCTTTTTAGGTTGTATTAAACCATCTAATAATTTTATTCAATATGTCAAGTAAATGGGTACAATTTTTTAAAATTTTTTATTACAACACTGTATTTTTTATTTAAATCTGCGACAAACCTTCGGCTTAAAGTAACAATCGGTCCGTGGTCTTTAGAGTGACAAGCAGGGAACTTGGAGCCCATTAAGAATTTTCGGAAACTTGGAGCATCAAACAATGAAAACTTGAAGCTTTTAAGAAAAAACTGGTTCGGGCTTAGAGTTAGGCTTAGTTTAGGCTTAGATTAACGTTTTATAGGCACCTTGCACTGGAACTCGGTTTATACATGAAGTATGCAATAAACATAGCGAGTCACCATAATGGCTAATTACCGTATCTCCTACTTATCTTTTGTAGTATGCAGATCAACCCTCGAAAGCGCGAGAAATTTCGATCGGTTGATCTGCATACTACAATAGATAAGTAGGAGATACGGTAATTATCCATTATAGTGACACCTATGTTTATTGAATATCATGTATAAACCCAGTTCCAGTGTAAGGTGCCTATAGATTTTCATTTTCGCTCTAAGTTCTTAACTCACGTTCCATATTTTTGACTCCATGTTCCAAGCTGCAAGAGTCTTTGAATCCATCGACCTTCAATCTACGGAACGCTTTAACCCCCTTACAATTTTTATCGCGCTCAAACGCGGAGTGCATATCGCGTCTCGTTGAAAACTGACGGGTGAAGAATCCCACCGCAGTTTAACATTAAACTGCACTGGCGCACTTCCTCTACCGCGTTTATGACGCGCCTTTTGCCATCAAAAAAATTGCAATAGGTTAAATAAAATTCAGAATCACACGAAAAAAGAAATTTAACATTTAAAGCTAAAGTCTTCCAGGCTGAAATTAAGAGCGTAACCGCTCTCCGCAAGGAAGAAATAAACAATAAACCCGCGAGCGAGAAAAACTAAAAAAAATTTTCAGCGGTTATGTAACCAATTTATTATTTAGTTGCGTCATGTGTTTTCCTGCACGTGATATTTTCTCAAAGAACGAGTGGTTACTTTACCACTCATCTATTTTTACCCTGATAGAATTTATCTTTAGACACTTTTTTTCTAACGTAAACCTTACAATTAAATTTTAATAAATACCCGTAAGAAATTTTCATAATTAAAAGATAACAATTACGACACCGACATTTAGCTAATAATTTTTGACTCTTTTTATTGTATTGTAATGATACAAACAATGGTGTTTTTAAATTTTTATTTATTTATTTTGAAAAATAATTATAAATATTTAGAAGAAACTGCTTGAAAAAAACTCCAACTTAAATGAGACCGTCCCATTCAAGTGGGACCTTTCTTTTCAAGCAGTTTGTTCTAAGTCTCTCATTTTCCATGATTATAATATATTTTTGATAACATTACATACTGAAACAAAAAGTATAAATTATGATATTTTAAAAGACCATGATAACTTGGTTGCGAGATAATCAAAAATGATAAGTTTGATTTTTTATTTTACTTTAATATTTGATTGATTTTAAAAGCTGGTTCATACTTATGACAAAACGTCCTTTGGACAAAGTCCAAAGAACAATTTTAGAAAAGCTAAAACGTCTTTTGGACAAGCCAAAATGTCCTTCGGACTTTTTGACTTTTCTTTGGACGAAGTATGAACGCTACTTGAAATTTATCCTTTGGACAAAGTCCAAACGACAAAATCTAAAGGGAAAAGTCCAGAGGACAAAAAGTTTAAACACGATGTCCTTTGGACTTTGTCAAAAAAATAAAGTCCAAAGCGAATTGTCCAAAGGACGTTTTGACGCAGTGTTTGTCCGTTGGACAAAGTCCAAAGAACAAACACACAGTTTGTCCTTTGTCCAAAGGACGTTTGTTCATAAGTATGAACCAGCCTTAAGAGTCAAAGAATATTGCAAAAAATTCTAAATGATTTCGCCTATTTATTAAAATTTAATTTTCAAGTTAGGGTTTAGAATACCCGCATCTGAATATTAAATATTTTTCTATTGTGTGGATTTTTATATTTTTGTTCAAGACCTAAGATAAAAATATTAAAATATAGTAGTGCACTGATTTTTAAAGAGAGTATTTTTTTAAAAGGAATCGGTTATGAAACATTCGTTTTTCAAAACTAAAAAACAATCTGATTCAGGTTCATAACTTTCATCATAATGTGCTTTCCTTTAAAATAAACCAAGATTTTATTTAAAGAATACGTTAAAGAATTGTAAAAACAAACAAAGCATTGTAAATATGACAAAGAATTGGTTTTACATTAGCATAGAACTTAAATTTTTTTTGACAACTTTGACCACTTAAAAAAATTTAACTGGTGATTTTTTGTTTTTTTATTTATTTTATCATATAAACATGAACTAATATTTAAGAGATAAGAATCGATATAAGATACATAGAATATCGGTTGACAAATTTTCGGGATATAAATATTAGTTTTCAAATCAGTCCAATGTTAAGTTGAAAAAGCATTGCTGAAAGAATTGAGAGTAAAAAAATATTACTATGGGGTTTTACCAAAAGCAACCTAGCGTCATAGTCTTTCAGCTAAATAAGCTAAAGCTACAAGCGTAGCGAAACAATTTTCTCGATGTTTCGTCACATAAGCCGACTGATAAGAGATTTCTACACAAAAGAAGTAGAATATATTTGCAAAATCGATATTACGCTACAAATTACACAAAAAAAGTAAAAAATTGGGTCAGTTTTCCAGATAATACAAAGTTTTTTTTTTATTTTTGTTTATACGGTTGACAATTCTACCAGTTATAATGATGTTTTTTAACGTTTATTTAGCAAAAATAAATTCCCAAAAGTGAACAAAAATACTGCGTGTACCAAATAAAGTTCGTTTTTTTATTTGGTATAATTATGTTTTTCACGTTTTTCAACTTTGAACAATTTTAATAACGATGCCGAAACAAAATTTGCTTCAGTTCAACTTTAAAATATATATTAGTTCCAATTTTACTTAGTTTTGATTTTTTTTTCTGAGTGAGTTTAAAAACTTATACCTGTTGTTTATAGGTTCAAAACTCAAGTATTAATTGATCAAACTTTAAATATTTAAAAGAAAATATAATTAAATGAGTCTAATAAAAAAGTATTTAAAATACCTCAAATAATAAAAAACGATGTATACCAATGTAAAACCGGTAAAAAAATGTCCGAACACCAATTTTTTTTGCGTGGTATGTTCAGACCAAAGTTCAAACTCATTACAAAAAGTGATGTTCCTATCCTGCTTTAAAGGAGCACTGTCACAAATCAAATTCCTATAACGCCCGAACCGGACTGCTCCTTTAATACTGAACCGATTCAGCTGAAGTTTAAAAATGTTGTAGCCTTGTAGTGGAGCACTCTAAATACCAAAGTTGAGTTAGGTAGCTTTGGTATTAAAGGAGCAGTCCGGTTCGGGCGTTATAGGAATTTGATTTGTGACAGTGCTCCTTTAAATATCATTATCCGGGCCGCCGACCAATTAAAATGAAGGAATTTTCGGAGTTCCAGAGTTCTGTCCTTTAAATGAGCGATTTAAAAAATATGTAAACTTGAAGTATCTTCCAAAAAATTTTTCTGACAACAACATAATTTATTACATTATCAAGAATACATAAAAATTTATTAATTAATTTCAATGTATTTTCGACAATTCTTGTTAATTATTCATAAAAATAAAAAAAACAGGGGTTGTTCCGGAGCTCCGTAAAGAGGAAAGCTTTAAGCTCCCGGAAACATTACAAATTATAATACTAAATTATTAATCCTATTATAACAGAACAAACGTATTCTATTTTTATAATAATACTAATATTATATAGGATAGAAAGTTAATAATATATTATATAAATATTAAAATATATAAAGTGCCACACTTGATCGCATAGTTCCTATGATGAGGAATTATAATTACATATCTACTTCATCAACTAAATTTATTGTGCAAATTTATTTCCTATTTTTATTGTTTTTTTGCAAAATATTCATACAACAAATGAATTTAAATCGTCTTATTTATTACTTAAATTGACTTGCATACTATACTTGGTTAACCGCACTTTTAAACTTTCTGCGATAACTATTCAGAATAAGCCACCAGCCGTAGAAAGAAAAAAATCGCTTTATAAAGCCTGATTCATCGCGTTTAATGCTACAGACTGTAAATATAAAGTGCGAACGAAAAATATAGAAAGTGTACAATGTGTATAGCGGCTGAATAGAACGCTTTTTCTTGTATCGTTATGTATTTAGCTGCATGTTTCATCCAACCTTGATCATTCTCAGCGATCAAAAACAGCCACCAAAGTGATAGATTATGAGAAATGGAAACATATGTTAATAATACCTTAAAATTAAATTTTTAAAACCACCATTTTTAGACTAGTCTGGGATTCGCTTTTATGCTGAAGATTATTATTTTTAGGTTTTATTTATTTCGATTTCGCATTAAGATTTTTTAAATATTTAGATGAAAAAGCGCGTTTTAGCCGTGAAAAGCAAACGCGTCACTGCTGCTTATGACCAAAGTTTGTTTTTAGGGATCTGTCGGTTTTTAATAAATGAGGTATTCAGAGATAAAGGAACTTTACAAAAATCTACATGTACCTTTTAAGGTAATATGTTGAAACACTTCACAAGCAAAAAAATTAATTAAAAAACTATTTAAAAATAAAACTTTGGGTACCTAGGCTAAAATAGTATGTTTCGTTCAGCAATGTGTTATTTCATATAATTTCAATTTTATAGTTTAAAATAAAACATCAAATAAGCATCGTATATTTAAACTAAACAGAATTTAAATTTCAATCAAACTAACAATTTTATTCCTACTTTTAACAGACAACTCTTGGCAATTACGAATTTTAAGTTTTTAATATTTAAATCAGAATTTTGTATTCCGTACGTGTTGAAAACAACCACATATGCGTAAAAAAACTGGCAATTTAGCGGTTTTTATAACTAACTATTGCCCTGTGAACATGATTGTATTAGCTTTTGATGTTTCTGACAATAGTCTTCTGCAATTTACGATTTTTTCTGTCAAAAATTAATTAACTTTCCCATCCTCTCTGTTTTACCACTTTCACAAAGTTTAATATAAATCTTTCGTTCAAGTTTAATCAAAATTTATGTTTACACATAATAACATAATCACGCTTATTGTGATTAAAAAAAACAAAGAATTTTTTTTATTTAATTATATTAAAAATATGTTTTAAAGTCTATGGTTGTTTTTCGAATATAAATATTAATTACTACAAAGTTGTAATAGATTTTTCTTGGGATTGAGAAATCGTTTGTTGACAGGAAAAAAACTAGCAATCGATCACGTTGGAATTTTAAAAAATTCAAATCATTCATTCATTCATCATTCAAATCAAAAATTCAAACTTTCTCTGTAGAAATCAAAATGGGAGGAGCTAAAAAAGGTCTGCCACCAAGTTCATTGGAGATCTTTTTCCCCGGCCAGCGCTTATTGATTTAAAGTTACTGTATAGCGTCATAATAGAAAACAGCAAACATAGGAGCTAAGGAGATTTTTAACACTGAGGAAACTTCCGTTCAAATGGGAGATTTTTTAAAATCGTGATTTTAATATATGCTAACGTCTTGGATTTCCGTTTTGAACACAATAAAAATTAACGTTTCCCTTAGGCTTTCATTGCGAGGTAAAAAGATTTTAGAGTTATCATTTTTTTGTACTTGCATTTTCTCAGATTCTTTCTTTACATTGGAGTTTTTCTTCTGTAGTGTTTTCTTAATCTGTATTTGTGTTTTCTTTTTTTGTACTGTTTCTAAATTTGTATTTGTGATACACCTATTGTGACACTAATATTTGCGTTTTATATGTTACTATTCCTTTTCTATTCCTCTTCTTCTTCAAACATTTTGTTAATCAATAAATTTATAATAAACACATACAGTGTAAATTAACAAAATGACATGATAATTGCGCACTGCGCTTTCGGATTATTCATTATTAGTATCAACTCGATTAATGTCGCGTATTTAAATTAGAGGTCTGAAAAATGCGTTTACAATCGTTGAATAAGTTTAATTTTTTGGTGACGCGTAAAACCGCACAAAAACAATGGAATGTATACGATTACTGAACAAAACGTAATGCGGAATGACTAATCAGGGCGCGAAAAAAATATTTATGCAAACTAAACGCCACCGTCTGCAAATTATCAGAATGAGATAAACAAAAATGAAAATCCCTTTGAGATAAGCGCAGTTTAAAGATTTTTACTTTCAATGTGCATGCGTGTGTGTGTAAGCGCGAACAATAAAAAAAAACAAAACTGGACACTAGAGTTTAAAAAAAACCCACAAACGTATGTGTGTGAGTGCGAACGTTAATAGAAACACTAAACTCAAATGCCACCAGGAAGCGACATTACTTAAACAGTGAATGCTGTTGGATTAATGCCAGCAGTTTATTTAAATCCATTTCCAAATACTTGAAATCATTAAAATAAAAAAAATGTAAATAAAAATACACCAATTTTTATCTGAAAACGTCATTTATTGCGCAAAAAGATATTAAAAAAGCATGAAAAAATTACTTTCTGTCATATGTGTTTTTTACCTCGGTTTTTATATTAATATCTTCATATAGAATAAATATTAGAGATTTTGTATAAGATTTTGGCCCATTTTATGTAAATTACAAAATGAACTAACTTAGTTTGCTACGTTTAAATTAAAACAAAATTCAAAACATTCAATGTCACTCTGGCTCTAGCTTTTTTACCGACTACATGCCGCGTAATGAAATTAATTCAAAATACAATGGGCATTCCCCATTATTGGTTTTTTTTAATTTTTTTATAATTTTTCTGCGCGGCGGCTGTCGCGACCGCTCTGTCGCTCCTACAGTGCCCTTGAGTTTAGTCACTAGAGTTTAAAAATAAACACTAGACAACAAATTATAATTTATCTAAGTTTCGTAATAGTGGTTGGCGTGGCAGAATTCAAGAAGTTCAGAAGTACAAAGCCGATTAACAGTTTTTTTTTTCAAAAAACAAAAAGACGAGAGCTATTTTAAGCGTTTTAACCGACGACTGACGGATTTTGAGGCCTAGGGAATTATATGCACCAACAATAACATCTGCTTCTCTTGTTTTAGTACTTACTGAGCAATATCCGAATATAATATCGTTGAATGTTAATATATGCACTCTTTAATATTCAACGATATTATACTCTTTTACTTTTATTGCAAAAATAATTATTTTAATTAGAGTAATAAGTAAAACATCAATTACGAAAAAATTAATCTTTATAAAATAAATAAGTTTTTACAATATAAAAACAAAAAAATAAAAATACAAAATCACTGCCAAGTTCCGTTATGGCTTCGATTTTTTTAGTAACAAGTAGACGAGGATTTAATTTTTTCAATGTGTCAATTTTCCAAAATTTTCCATTTAGGTGACAGTAAAGCATTTTTAGATTAAAGAACCATTTATACTTAGGTTAAAAAAACAGAAATAAAACATAATTGAATTTTTGAACTTTATCCTTTGAATATTTTGAACGAAGAATGAGGCAGGATTTAATCACAGTAAGTTGATACTTGTGTTGAGTTTCAGAAAAAAGCCCTTTATGCAGTAATTTAAGCGATTGTCTGATCTATATAATCATAGAGTGCAGGCCTACTAGCTCTCTGATTGTAGCATGCCCAATTTCAGTAAAAGGTATTTCAATTCAGTTCAAAATTAATATGAAGGAACTGGTTACACCAATACTGTTACAACCCAGTGGATTTGCTAACTCGGTGAGTGCCTATCACTCTCCCTTTTGATACTTGCCACTCTATGAGTGGAAATGCGTTCACGGTTTCTGCAAAAGGCCCCTGTGAAAACGCGTGAGCATTGCGTCCGCCAAAGCACTTTTATAGCTTGGTGGGGTCCAGTTGGCGCGCGTCTCTCATGACCAGCAACCGGTTTTGTCAAAATCCTTTTTTGACGGTTTTTGTGTTTAAGAAGCTTCAATCCGCCATGGTTTGATTCGCAGAGGAGGATTCCTCCAAATAGCTGAAGTAGCTTGGCGAAGCGTTGGGCGTTATCGCCACGCTGAGTTTGGCGAAACTGGTGCTGGTGGATCTGATGCTAATCGCGTAGCTGCTGCTACTTTCCTTCCCCCGGCAAACCTGATCGTTCCCATTTAAAGGGACCATCTCCATAATATTATTGGCGCTCTCCGCATAGCCCTGACGTTTAAACCTTTTCATCCTGGAACCAGCGTACTTTAGGACCGGCGGTCCCTTCTGCTTGTTGTTGACTGCATTGTTCAAACCTTCCCCCTGCGATCCCATCAGACTGCCGGGTATGTTGAGAAAAGTATCGCTTTTGATCCGCTTGGTGTCCAATCCGCAGAGAGTGTCGTAGACCTTCTGCCGGAAGTGACTGCTGGAAATGCAATAGAGGATGAAATTGATAGTTTTACCCAGGTCTACCAATGTGTTGGCTAAAACAATTGTACACCACGTCAGGGTTTTAAGGACCCTCAAAATGTCATAAAAAAAAAAAAAAAAAAAAAAAAAAAAAAAAAAAAAATATAAAAAAAAAAAAAAAAATAAAAATATTTTTTTTTTTTTTTTTTTTTTTTTTTTTTTTTTTTTTTTTTTTTTTTTTTTTTTTTTTTTTTTTTTTTTTTTTTTTTTTTTTTTTTTTTTTTTTTTTTTTTTTTTTTTTTTTTTTTTTTTTTTTTTTTTTTTTTTTTTTTTTTTTTTTTTTTTTTTTTTATTTCTTTATTTTATTTTTTTTTTTTTTTTTTTATATTTTTTATTTTATTTTATTTTATTTTATTTTATTTTATATTATATTTTATATTTTATTTTATTTTATTTTATTTTATTTTATTTTATTTTATTTTATTTTAGTTTATTATATATATATTTATTTTACTCTATATTATATTCATTTATGCTCTCTCTCTCGAATAGAATCGATTATGTGCCATTATATTCGCACTCCTATAATACTCTATCTCATATAATGGCAAAATATCTCCCTCCCTACGAGAGGGGAGAGTATACTGGCCCATTTTTTGAGCACTGCCATATTTCATGCACAAAAAGGCAAACACTGCCATATGGGCATTCTAAACGGGCACCTCCCTAAGAAACTAGCAGTATTTTCGCGAAACGAGACACAAACAGCCAATCACAGCCAACCAAAAGATACAAATTTAAATACCCACCGAGTTAATGTTTCAACGTATCTTAATATATTTTAAGAAGCCGAGTCACCCGTCGTCAGGACGATTTTAACCTAAAACCGTGTAGACGATTAATGAAACCGAGCCTAGAATCATGTAGACAGTTGAAGAAACTAAGACTTCCTTTAAATATAAGAGCTCGGCTCAATTTTGGAATGCATAAAACGGTTATTTGGTCGGAAAACCGCAGTTACCCCAATTTTATCACCGGGGAGCGAGCCGTTAAAAATTCACAAAAGTACAATTTTAGTTGTAAACTTTTGCCTTCGTTTGCCTTCGACAAAATTGAATTTTAATGAGGTTTTCCTTTTTAAAGCAGCAAAAAAATACAAGATACTATAAGCCGTCTTTTCATAATGTTTCTTAAAAAAACACATTTTTAAATTCATAGCAAGCCCCTAAAAATTCAGTACCTAAAATTAGGCGTTGTTTCAAGCTTTTTTGGTGACCGCTGCTTAATTTTAAATTTAAAACACTTGTCACTGAAAGAAACTTTTAAAATTAAACTTGTAAAGTTAACAACATAGTCACAAAATCGGGGTAGCTGCGGTTTTTCATCAAAATCCGATTATAGGGTAGTATGCACCCCAAAAAAAGCAGCTCTTCATATAGAAGAGAGCTGGGATTAGTCGTCTGAACGGAGTTAGATGAAGAGGCCGTCCTGGCAACAGGTGAATCTGCTTTTCTGAAAATCTATTAAGATACATTGAAACATTAACGCTTCGATGGGTATTTGCAATTGTACCCTTTGGTTTGCTGTAGATTGGCTATGTTGTGTCTGGTTCGCGAAAATACTGTTAGTTTTTAGGCAGTGCCCGTTTAGCACGACACTTGCCCAATTAATAGCAGTTTTTTTGCAATTTTTTTGTGCATGACAAATTAATGGCAGTGCTCAAAAATGGCACAAAATTTTTTCACTTCTAGTAGGGAGTGACATATTTTTCCTTAATATAATATATAGTATTATATATTTTTGATATAATATAATATAATATAATATAATATAATATAATATAATATAATATAATATAATATAATATAATATAATATAATACAATATAATATAATATAATATAATATAATATAATATAATATAATATACTAGCCTTGAAAAATGCTCTAAGAATAGAGCAGGAAAAAAGGGCGATTTTTCCCCGGCCGTATGTTTAGACAGAAAAGATGTGGACTAGTCTGAGATGGACATTATGTGGACTATAGAAAATTTGCATTTGGTTTGGGCAGCTGCTCACTAAATAAAAATTTCTACCATACGATAATGATTTGTTTATACATTGATCTAATCACACAGCACTGTTGCATTTTTTTAGTTTGATGAAATGTCAATTGAAAAAATTATACTCACAGCAATTTTTGACAAGCGCGAAATCGCCACTTTTTCAAATTTATAGCTGTTTCTTACACATACAAATATAACCTTTAAATTGAAAAGGTGGCGATTTCGCGCTTGTCAAAAATTGCTGTGAGTATAATTTTTTCAATTGACATTTCATCAAACTAAAAAAAATGCAACAGTGCTGTGTGATTAGATCAATGTATAAACAAATCATTATCGTATGGTAGAAATTTTTATTTAGTGAGCAGCTGCCCAAACCAAATGCAAATTTTCTATAGTCCACATAATGTCCATCTCAGACTAGTCCACATCTTTTCTGTCTAAACATACGGCCGGGGAAAAATCGCCCCTTTTTCCTGCTCTATTCTTAGAGCATTTTTCAAGGCTAGTCTACCACTTTTTTTTAATTAAATTAAAAAAATAGCCTAATAAACTATAGTTTTAGCTGCGCAATGACATATGTTTATAATCATTCCGTTGCCGAGATATACTTTTTTAAATAAAAAATAATAAGAAGTAGATGATGAATTTAAATTACAAAATTTACCCACGTTGTTTAATTATAGTTAGTGCGGTGCAGTGGCGCTCCAGACAAAGTTTACCTACGTTCTCTAAATATAGTTGGCGCGATGCCGTGCGCCAATGATTGCAATTATAATTCTACAGTAAAAATAATAATAATAAGATGATGAAATGAATTACAAAATTTACTCACGTTCTCTAAGTATAGTTGGTGCGGTGCGGTGGGTTAAATTGCAGTGTGGCATCCCCGCACCACCGATGATTACCTACCGGCGCGTAGCGCTCCCGCGTCACCGACGCTTATTATTATTTTTTAATAAATAAAACTTTGATCTAATTTTGTCGTCAGTAATGCAAGAATTAAAAAAAGTACTTTGTTGTTTTCGCCGATTTCCGCGCGGTTGAAGCAGATGGCGCTGGGATTTGGTACCATTTCTGCCTCCAATTAAAACCCGTCTGCTTTTTTTGTGCGGTTTTTATGAAGGGATGTTGGTTGTCTGCTCTGTACAATCCTTATTGTTGCCAAAAGGCTGTTATTGTGCGGTTGGGAGTTTTTATTTGTCTATTTTTCAAATTTTTTATTTTGATCAATAAATCAATAACAAGGACCTAAATCAAAAAAGTGCTTCCTAAGAAAGTTGCGTAATTCCTTCTTCTTTCTTATGAGCCCATGTTTATTTTTGATCAACCAATAACGAATGAGGAATATCGCTTTTAAGGATGGAGCGTTGGAATAATAATAATAATAATAAGAAGAAGAACAAGAAGGTTCTGAATTTCAAAATTTACCCACGTTCTCTAATTATGGTTGGCGCGGCGCCACGGGGCTAAATCGTCCCGTGGCGCTCCCGCGCCACCCATGATAATATAATATACATATTTTTTTTTTTTTTTTTTTTTTTTTTTTTTTTTTTTTTTTTTTTTTTTTTTTTTTTTTTTTTTTTTTATAATATAATATAATATAATATAATATAATATAATATAATATAATATAATATAATATAATATAATATAATATAATATAATATAATATAATATAATATAATATAATATAATATAATATAATATAATATAATATAATTTAATATAATATTATATAATATAATATAATATAATATAATATAATATAATATAATATAATAAAATATAATATAATATAATATAATATAATATAATATAATATAATATAATATAATATAATATAATATAATATAATATAATCATATAATAATGACGTCATATATGTTTTGTCCTGTGGGAATGGTTGTGGCCTCCCACAACCATTCCCACAGGACAAAACATATATGTTATAAAAAAATATGTGACAAAACATATATAAAACCTGTTTTAGCCAAATAGCGTTTGGGAAAAAATTGATCTCTAATGAATGAGAGATTTCGATTTTTTCTTGAGCGCTAATTGACTAAAAGTGATTCTGTTACGTCATAACTCTGTGCAGATATTAAACACTAAACAACTTCCGTTGAAATGGGAGGGTTTTGACCATCGTAACAAACTAGTGGATTAAGGCTGGCTTATTTATACTTTGTTGAAATTGTCCAAAAAAGTCTACACAAAGTGTAAGCAGGTTTAAAACTTCCTTTTGTACTTTGTTTCTTGATCTTTTTTCATTTTAGACTTTTGTTTTTGGATCGTTTTTGGACTGTGCTTTGGACTATATCCTGGATTTTTTCTTTTGCGAAAAGCTTTAAGTTCTCTCCGGACAGTTTTCTTAAGTATGAAAAATTACGATTTTTGGCATACGAGATCTCGCGAAATACAGAAATGTTTCCATAAAAAATTAATATGGGTGTTAAAAAGGCAGAAATAATACGATTATAAAGTGTACATCCATTATATTATTAGTAGTAATTGAAATAATTGATATTAAAGATCAAACTGCAACGAATTTTTTTTAAACTTTTAAAAATATTCACTACTCAGTATTTATTAAAAAAATATTTTCAATAAAGGGGAACTGTTACCCTTTTTTACGTACGTAAAACCCAACAGAAATAATTTTGTATTTATGGTTTAATATATTTACGATTTTCCGTGAAAAATGGGGGTTAATTTCTTCAAAATTGCGACGATTTAAAATAAAAACGTGAATTTAAATAATTTGGTGAAAGTTAAAGCTGCAAATAGTATGTTTTTATTGAAAACTATTTATTTTTATGTTAAACTGCAATAGTAGATCTCGTGCTGTTAATCTGTTGTGTGCATATTTTAAATTTAAAAATAGCCGTGGGTTTATGAACCTCTTTTAGCAAAGCTGAGCAGATGGACGTGTCGGACGTGTCGAACGTGTCGGACGTGTCGAACGTGACGGACGTGTCGTGTGGCGCAGTCGCTAACACCTTGGGCTCAAATTTTTGAGGTCAAGGGATCGATTCCCACTATAAACTATATTTTCATTGCCACATTTTTTATTTAATGTTAATATTTATTTTAGATTTATCACAATTTTTTCCAATGAATCAAAACAAAAAAAAATTATATGGGAAATATTTAAACCGTATTTTGTATCCTACTTTTTGCCGTTTATTTGAATAGTCGTCATTGGTATATTTTAAAATATTATAATTCTCTATAATTACAAGGAATAATAAAATACATTTTATGTAAGCAAAAAAAATAATTTTTGTTCTGTATTTCTACCAGTTTATTATTGAACGATGTGAATTGAAAACTGTCCGGAGTAGTGTTGTAAAAAGTATTGATTTTGGATTATTTTAAGTAAAAGTAAAAGTAATTTGAAAAAGTTTAATTTAAGTAAGGAATTTGTGATTTTTAAAAGAAAAGCAAGAGTAAAAGTAATTTGTGATTTTTTAATATAAGTAAAGTAAAAGTAAAAGTAATGGTCGAAATTTTATTTAAGTAAAGTAAAAGTAAAAGTAAGGCCTATTTTTTTAAGTAAAAGTAAGAGTAAAGGTATAATAAAAGTAATTTTGAAACGGAGCAAAACACCGGTTTTTGGAGCTCCAGAGCTCTGTTTTAAAGTTTTTTGCTAATTTTATGTATAAATTATCATTTTAATAAGGTTTTTAGTCAAAATAAATGGTTTTAGCGTGTTAGCGGCTTAAAAAATTATCTTCTACCATTCACTTTACAATAAACCGATAGGAAATCTACCCATTGAAATTACTTAAATTTTAGTTAAATTAATTTAAGTATTTGCAGTGGAAAATCCGAGTAAAAGTAAAAGTAAAAATATTTGAAATTTCAAAAGTGGAGTAAGAGTAAAAGTAAAAGTAATTGAAATTTCAAAAGTCGAGTAAAAGTAAAAGTAAAAGTAATCCAAAATCCGTTACTTTTATTACTTTAAGTAAAAGTAAAAGTAACTTTTTACAACACTAGTCCGGAGAGACCTTAAAGAGGTTAAAATAGTTCTCCGTTGGACTTTTCTTCTTTGCACACTTTATACAAAATATAAACCAAGCTTAGAAGTCCCATATGTGTATCAACTATCGATTTGACCGATTCAAAAGTAAAATACAGACATAAAACATGGCTTACTGACTGACAGAGAAACTGACTTAAATTCATTCATTTTTAATTTCGGCTACCGGTTGTAATTTTTGCCATGCGGGAAGTTTTGGAATTGACTGCGTATGCTTAGATAAATGAAATTACCATCTATTTAGCCCTGTGCAGTTTATTCCATAATTTTGAGCATGAAAAAAACCAGCCGGTGGCCCCAGTTAAGGATGGCCGAATTTCGGTTAGTAATCTTACATCCTAATTCCAACCCATAAATCACATTTTTTGGAGTTATTTTTGGGGTTTAAATCTTTCGTCATAAAGAAATATGAGTCTATATAAACCAAAAAAATACCTACCAAAAAAATGCCTAAGGCGTGTACAAATTATGTTATCAAAAAAATTGTAAAGCAACAAACTGAAATATAAACTATGATTTAAATACTGCTAAATGTCTGGAAAACTAAAAAAACAAAAAAAAAACAATTTGAAGTCTTATGGTCACATAGACTACCGGAAACAAAAGCTAATTTTTTGGTTTTAAAAACTAATTTTAAATATAAATTTCGCTAAGATTGTTTTAAGTCTAACTTGTATATTAGAATAAATTCTTTTAGTATTTTTCCATTTGTTTGAAAAAATTTTTTTTTTGTAATGCAACATGGCAGGCACACTTTTCATGCAGTTGCCATACAAAATCTTTTCATGCAGTTGCCATACAAAATCGGTAAGCGCTAAAAAATTTCACGATCCTCAAAATCCTACCATTTAAACGGAAATTGTTCAGTTAGGAAATTATTCTTTACAAAGTTATAACGTTATAGAATTACTTTTAGTCCATTAGTGCTTATGAAAAAAGGAGATCTTTCATTCATTGGAGATTCATTTTTTCCAAGCGCTAATTGGGTAAAGTGATTCAATTAGCTCCTCCCACAAGATTCCTACAGAACAAAATATATATGACGTGATCACGAATATTATATAACATTGAACGTCCTTAAAATCTTGACGTGTTTATAACTAAAGATAAATTCTATCAGGGTGAATATAGGTAGGTGGCAAAATAACCACTCGTTTTTTGAGAAAATATCACGTGGGGAGAAACACATGACGCAACTTAATAATTATTTGTTACATCATCACTAACAACTTTTTTATTATTTTTATTTCTGTGTGTTCATTCTTCATTGCGTTCTGACGGCGAGCGGTCACTCCTTTAATTTCAACCTGAAGGATTTTAACTTTAAAACCACCAGACTCTTTAATATTGATGGAAAAAAAATCCTAGGTGTTACTTTTTATTATTTATAAAATAAGAATAAACCTAGGGCGGAATATTGGAGCTTGCTAAAACAAAAATCCGTCCCTGAGATCGGAGCTCAGGACTGCAGGAATAATACCCATGCAACCTTTTAATATACATGCGTGGCACCATTATAGCTGGTGTAATGATATCAATTTTGCCATTCTAACCATTCCGTTACCTATTTTGAGAATAAAGTGAACCGTAAAAATCAGAGTTGAAATTAATTACTGCAACCGACGATTTTTTTGCCCCATTCTGATATTAGTGTGGTAAAAGCAGGTTTCACAAGACTTGTGTATAATGTAATTGAAATAGAAATGGTTTAGATTTTATTCCAAACCAGAATGGTTTCTACATTATACAATCAGAATGGTGCTATCTTTTATTCAAGAGTTATGTACTGAAAAAAATTTGAAAACTTTATGTAAACTGCCAAAAAACCTGAACATTTTTAGATAATATTATTGGGTTGATTTTTTATTTAAATCCATGTTTGTTTGCTTTTAAATTCAGTGTTTTGGAGATAGGACGGTTTAGATATTGGCTTAAAATTCTTTTTGGCGAGTTTCTGAAAGTCATATGTTTTAAACCCTTTCAAAAAGGCCCTGTCCTGTTTTTCAGACGTTTTGTAAGGGCAGGGTAACAGTTTTATCAAAAATTTATAAAAATACAAGAATAAACTAACTTTGCATCGAACTTTTAATTACAACCTACCTATGCGTACACCATCGCGATGCAAGTTTCGCATGGCACGATAGCGTGACCAATAGTTTCCCGGCACAAAAAGTGTTATCAAATGAAGGACCGTAGACGGGGTATTCAGAATTAAGAAACTGCCAATAATCCAACAGACCATAAGCGTTATCTAAACAAGGTCAGTTGTTATCAAATGGAGGTCCCTAGACGGGGATCTCAGTATTAAGAAACTGCCAATAATCCAACAGATCATAAGTGTTATCTAAACAAGGTCAGTATGTGGGTTTTCATTCTGTAAATATAATCCTCCCATAAGGATAACTATCAGCAAATATAGTGTCGGCACAAAAAGTGTTATTAAATGGAGGACCGTAGACATCAGTATTAAGAAACTGCCAATAATCCAACAGACCATAAATGTTATCTAAACAACGTCAGTATGTGGATTTTCATTATCTAAATTTCAATCCTCCCACAGGGATAAATATTAGCAAATATAGTGTCCAGGGTTACACAAAGTGTAGCTGACAGAAAAATTAGGACTGAAAATGGTAAACCATAATTGAAATTCATTCAGTTATTTAAAAATTATTATTGGTACAAGTAACAAACAACATAATCAAAACTAGCATTTGTTATTCACTAACGCCAATAACGTTTTTGGGGAACACCCTTGCCAGAGTTTTCAGAATAAAAACAAACTAATAAATGACATCAAAGTATTCAGTTCTTTTCATAAATCAATTTTATATAGCAATTTATCAATGGCTACAAAACAAATCAAAATATATAATTTTTGAAAGCATGAGTAACAGCATTTAAAACAACTGCCAGTTTTTTTCAATTATAATTTCACGAAGGAATAAACAATTAGCTATCGATAGCTTTTTTTCATAAAAAAATTTTTATCAAAAAATTAATTATATTGGGTCCGGCACAAAAGAGTCCCGGCACAAAAGAGTCCTGAAAAAAATTGCAGCTGGCACAAAAGAGTCCTGGCACAAAAGAGTCCCGGCACAAAAGAGTCCTGGAGAAAATGCGTTCATGTGCCCAAGCGCTGCGAGCGCTGAGGTTGGCACAAAAGAGTCCTGGCATAAAATCAATTTTTTACAGCTAACATACAATGTTCACACCTTAGCTGCCTTCCAGTTTTTTATTTGTAATATTTAATTAGCATCTTAAGAGGTTGTGTGAAGAATTTTGCGGGTAAAAAATTATTGTTTTCAAGTATTTTTATTATTTAGTTATTAAAACGCTTAAAGCTTTGTAAAGCGTTTAAAAAATAAGAAAAATATAATTGTTGTATTTGGGTATAAATCATATAATATTGAATTAGTGTTTTTGTCATAATTAAGTGTATGTAAAACAAAATCATGTCTAAACAATGATTTTAGTTAGCCTAAATTTTTTGTTCGTTGTTATATTACAATTTTTGTCAAACAAGTGTTTTAATCGTAATTGTAAGAACGACCGCAGGATGTCAGACAACAAGATGACCAGACCACTGGGACTTTTTGCGTGCCATTGCGCACAACTACACATTAAAAAAAACAAACAAAAAAAACACAAAAAGACACACTCTCCGCCCATTTGCTGATTTTTAACCAAATAACGAGTAAAAAACAACCAAATATTGGTATACCTCCAGACCACTACAGGTTTCTGTACTTTTTTGCCAACTTTTAATATTTTTTAAATTTAATTATTCTGTGTTTTTTAACTAAATATTTGGTTGATTTTTCAAAACTAGTTGGTAATCTTTTACCGAATACAGTAGTAGTTTTATTATCAGATGCTTAGTGAAAATTTCATTATCAGATGTTTAGTGAAATTCTTTTGAAGTCTAACGCAAACGTTATCACATACGAGACAATACATAGAATCGTTCTTTAGCTCAAAAAACGTAAAACCACATTAAAAAATCTGGGTAACTATATGGGTTTTTAACCACATTAAAAAATCTGGGTAAGTTTTCTCCAGCCCGCTAATAAAAGGATTGAAAACTGTAATTATTAGAATAAACATTTGTTTTCCCAAGAAAAAAATAGCAACTTAAAAAAAAATTTTAGCTAAAAATCTTTTAAATTAACTGTTCGTCGTTACTTAGACAAAGAGTCACAATCAGTGTAAAATCAACGTGACTCATTTTGTTTGGATTATTTATGTGTTAAGATAAAAAAAGAGTCAAAGTTACGAGTATTTTACGACGCTTTCGACTCATTATGTCAGAGTAACGACGTGTTGAAATACGTCATAAATTGGAAGACAGCTGAGGTGTGAACATTGTATGTCAGCTGTGAAAAATTGATTTTATGCCAGGACTCTTTTGTGCCGACCTCAGCGCTCGAAGCGCTTGGGCGCATGAACGCATTTTCTTCAGGACTCTTTTGTGCCGGGACTCTTTTGTGCCAGGACTCTTTTGTGCCAGCTGTGATTTTTTTCAGGACTCTTTTGTGCCGGGACTCTTTTGAAGGTGAGCCTCAAAAGAGCAAAAAAAACAGCAAAAAACGCAACAGACGAGAAAAAAGAAAAAAAAACAAAAAACCCCACCCCAACTTCAACCATTATTAGTGTTTTTATAAAAAAGCCATTGTATAAATTGTGTGTAAAATGACCTTTAAAAATTTCGTTCAATTATGGTATGATGTTTTTTAAACAATTTACGAAATTGTTTTATTATTAAGTTGCATTATATTTAAGCAAGCAAAAATGGAGTTATGTAACGTTCAAGTTTCTAGGCATTCAAACGATTAAAATTTAGTTCAGATCATTCAGTTTACAAAACTTACATATTTGTGGCAAACGATGTGGATATTTGTGGCAAAAATTTTTTTTCTTAGCTCAGTATACCCTCGTGTCCTAAAATCCTTTTTACAGATAAATTTGTTTTGCAAATTTTGTAATTATTTTAAAAATATATTTTATTTAAAATCGCACAAAAATCTACAATCGTTTTTTGTTTTGTATGGTTTTAAATTTTTTTAAATGTTGTAATGCAATGATTATATTTGTTTGATCAGAATTTATTTTGTATTTACACCTAAATAAAATATTTTTAATCTACTAATATCTGCAACTTTAAAATGTTTTAATCTATTTATTTAAAATACAAATATCCCGTGTCAACCATACGGCTGACAAAACATTTTTCCCACATTTTTTTATTATATTCATTTTCTAAATTTTTTTTCAAAAGTCAACCCTTTTATGCCATTCCCGTGACTGTAAGCTTTACAGTGACACCTCAGTTACCCACTCTAATTTTAGCTGGGGAGAAGGGTCTTTCTCTCTTTTGGTGAAAATATTTTGTCCAGCATAATGATGTCGGTGTAATTTTTCCCGGATTTTAAACCAACTTATGATGCTACCTGAACTGTAAGGTTTTCCATGTTATCTCATTTATCTTAATTTCTTCTGTGGTTGGGGTGGATGGTTCTTCCATCTTTGG
>JASAMX010033627.1:0-19932 GCA_030248175.1 Microlaimidae sp. YZB2_3
GGTATTGCTTGGTTTAGATTACGTATTGCTGGATATACCTCAAATACGGAAAGCTGCCCACATATGACGATAGCTATACATTGATGTACTATTATCCTCTAAATAAATACACTTTTCTGTTTAATAACTATGCCTGCTTAAAAATTTTATTTGATCAATTTGCTGCAAATTATACATTTAGAAAACTACACAAGGTTTTTAATTTAATCTGGACGATGTGGACAAAACGTTTTTTAGTCGGTGAACATATTTTAAAAAGGTTGATTTATACGATAAATATGTTAATGTATAGCTAACTTTAAATATCATGTTTTAATAAAGTTTTGTTAATGGACAAAATATGATAATGGACCGTTAGCGAAATATGCTCACCTTTAATTTTTTTAGTCCACATCATTTTTCCACAAACATTAATTTAAGGTAGAAGAAGCTTTTAAACGCGCCAGTTCAGAAGCTTTGGCGGCGTTCGGAAACGGTTCTATGTTTATCGAAAGATATATCGAGCGACCGAGACATATAGAAGTTCAGATTCTTGGTAAGTAAGTTGAAAAAATGGATTTTTAGAAAAAGGAAGGAGTGGCGAGGAGGCGAGGATACATGTCCATAAAACACACGTGAAGCCTGAATACCCCCAGTATTTTAAGTTATTTAATCTAACCAATCCAGTGCAAACACCCCTCCCAAATAACCTGACCAAAACACTATGTATTTAGTTAGTATTGATTATCATTAGTTTTGTTCAAAATACCAACGGTCACACGACACCTGTAGATCAGCCGGCCTCGGTTCGGATTTTGGGAGGTATAGCCTATCCCTGAAATTTGCGGAAATGTCCCAGTCTTATAAATTTTTTATACGCTCCAAACATAGGTAGGCAGCCTAGCCTCCCGGATTTGTAAGGTTATACCCGACCGCCGAAATTTGGGTGGAGAGTTTACCAAAAGTTTTTTTTTTGGGTTTGCTTCAAAAATACCTTATTTTATTCTCCTGGGAGCCCAGAATTTTTACCCCCAGGATTAAACCGGCAGTGGGGTGAATTTTTAGGGAGTATAACCCCCCGGCCCCGAACCCCTTTTTCCCACCTATGGATTCGAATACACTTTTAACGTAGCACTGGGACTCCAGCACTGGCACTTTTACACAAAAATTTGAAAACAAACATTTTTGGGGGATTTTATGGCCGAGTTCGCGTATCTCTACCAGCGGGACTGCAGCGTTATAATTTAAGGTTAAAAAAATGTAAAAATTTTTACCAGAAGTTTGAATTTTTACAAAAGTTAAAAACAAAATTTTTTAGGGGATTCTCGGGGCAACGTCGCGCATCTCTACGAGCGGGACTGCAGCGTCCAGCGTCGGCACCAGAAGATCCTGGAAATCGCTTCCGCGCCGGGGGTTGTCCCCCGCGATGCCGGAAGCGATGTTGGCGGATGCGCTGAAACTGGCCCGCCACGTCGGCTATCAGAACGCGGGAACGGTGGAGTTCCTTCTGGACCAGCAGGTTTGATTTGGACATTTTTTTTTGTATTAAGGTTTTGAGACCAGTTTGGGTTGGGACTAAAAATGAATGTGTTTAGATCAGGGGCGTAGTCAGGATTTCGGAAAGGGGGGGGGTGCACTCACTCATAGGTGAGAAGAAAGGGGGGGGGCAGGGTGGGGCTCCACCCCGATACATGGGCACGGGGGGGGGGGGTTGGGGGGGGGTTAACCCCCCCCCCCAAATTCTGAGAAGAGGAGGTTTAACCCCCCCTACTCAGAAGTGTGGGGGGGGGGAGAAAAATTAACCTCCCAATTTTGGAAAAAAATGAAGAAAAAAATGTTTTTAAAATGACTTCTAACTGCCTTCAAACTTAAGTTTTGAGGTCAAAATGAATGTTTTAAACAGTAAAAAGCTCAAAAATGCAATAAAAACGGCTTTTTGACCTAAAATTAGCATTTTTTACCTATTTTTCTTTCAAAATCAAAAACAATATGGGTAAAATGCACTCCAGGAAAAAACGAAATGGGTATTTTGCGTTTCTCGGATTTTAACCCCCCACTAATTTGGGGTTTAACCCCCCCCCCACTCCGGACCAACTTGTCCATGTATGGGTCCGCCCCCCGGAGCCTCGAAATTTTGGGACCCCCCCCCCCCTCCCCCCCGCCACCAATTTCCGAATCTCTTTTACCCCTGACCCCCCCCCTCTAGAATTTGAAATCTGAACCCCCCCCCCCCTCGGGAAAATTTTAGGTACTTTCTTTTTTACACTAAATTTTCTTTCAAAAAACGTGAATTTTCACGCACATTTCCATGAATTTCGCACCCTTTTTACACCAGAATATCGCTTTTTATTTAATAAAATGTAGTATTATCTTATAAAAACAACAATTATTAAAGTTATTATGGTTTAAAACCGTTTTGCTTTCGACACCGGACCCGAGCTGACCCCCCTCTAGATTTCAAAATTTTGCACCCGGGTCATCCCCCCCCCCACTAAAATGCTAGGGGGGTCCGGACCCCCAGGGGGACCTCTCTTCTAGAATTCAAAATTTGATTTACCCGGGGTAACCACCCACCCCCCCTTGCTGCCTGGACCGTTCTCACCTATGGTTGCACTCTATACAAATTTTCGAAAAAGGAGGGATTGTGGGGAGTTGTAATCTAAATTTTCAAAATACAGTAAAAAAGGACTCAAAGTTTTTGCTCTACACACTAGTGATTTTTTTTGCTGTTATTTGCTTTGTTTTTTAAGTTAAGCTTCTTAAATTTTTAGATTTAAAAAGCTATAACCCTATTAAAAATCGTGCCAAAACGCTAAAAAAATTTTTAAAATTTGTCTTTTAATTTTATTATAAACATCATTTAAAAGTTGAAAAAAAGTATATAATTTTCAAGCGCTGAGCGGAGCGAAGCCATCGATTAACAAGGGGGGGGGGTGGAACCCCCACCCTACCGTAGGGTCGGGTCCCAGCCCCGCCCTCTAGCCTCGAAATTTTGGCCCCCCCCCCTAAAAAACCCCCCGCTTAGTCTCCTAATTTTGGGTTTTACCGCAAAAAAATGTGACAGGTCTCTTTTTTCTACCACCGAAATATAAAATTTTCACCCTCGCCTCTTCAGAATTTTAAATTTTACCACCCCCTTTCCTCGACAAAAATTTCAGGTACTATTTTTCTATTTTTATTTTCATCAAAAAAACAATTAATTTTTAGCACAGATCAGTCAGTATTTTTCAGACTATTTTTATAACTTAAATCTAAAATTACCCCCGGATCGACACTCCTTAGAAAGCCAGAATGGTCAGACCCTCGGTTTCTCAGTAGGAATAGCATCTTTGATTTTGAAATACCATTTACAAAGGTAAACACACCACCCTAGCTTTGGTGACTGTATTCATTTCTGTGGTTAATTTTCTTTTTTTTTATTCTGACTGTAAACATTAACTGTTTGGCAAAATCCTTGTCTTGCTAACCCTATTTTTTTATTCCCAGCAGAAATCAGCTATTTTCAAACTAAATTAAAAATTCCCAGTCCTCGTGTAAATTAGAAAAGAACAAATTAATTGTTCGGGTTTATATGGCCCCAAATTGACTCTATATATTCTGCCTTGAGATTTCCAAAAATCAAGGCGCGATGAACACGCAAATGTTTTTCAGTGCTGTATCTGAACACATTGATGTTTTTCCCAAAACCATAAAAACGGGAATCAAAACTGCTGCTCCAGAATCCCGACCAGCAATTTTGATTGTTTTGATTCCCGGATTCCCTAAAGAACTCTACCGTTCCCGCGTTCTGTCTCTGAACACATTGATTTTTCTCCCCAAACCGATCCCAAAACTTTAATACAAAAAATCCCCAAATCAAAACTGCTGGTCCAAAAGTAACTCCACCGTTCCCACGTTCTGTTTCTGAACACATTGAACACACACCCCAAACTGGTCCCAAAACTTTAATAAAAAAATTCCACAATTTAAACCTGCTGGGCCAAAAGGAACTCTACCATTCTCCCGTTCTGTATCTGAACCAAGGGCGTATTTAGGGGAGTTATGAGAGTTAGAAAACTAGAGCTAGAGAGGGGTCAGATGGGGTCCTAAGCAAAATAGTTTTAAACCATTTAAGATTTAATAATAGTTTTTTTTAATAGGATAATACTACATTTTATTGAATAAAAAGCGATATTGAGGTATAAAAAGGGTGTAAAAACATGAATTTGTGTTAAAAATTCACGTTTTTGGAAGAAAATTTAGTATAAAAAAGTACTTAAAATTTTCTCGAGAGGGGAGGGAGGGGTCAGATTTCAAAATCTAGAGGGGGGTCAGGGATAAAAAATTCGAAAAATTTTTTCTAGGGGGGTCCCCAAAATTTCGAGGCTAGAGGGCGGGTGGACCCCACCCTACCCTTCTTGTTCATCTATAGCTTCGCTCCGCTCAGCGCTTGACATTTATATACCTTTTTACAACTTTTAAATGATGTTTCTAATAAATTTCAAAGACAATTTTTGAAATTTTTTTCGCGTTGTCGCACGATTCTTAATGTTATACCTTTTTAAATCTAAAATTTTTGAAGTTTAACTTAAGAATCACTTAGCGCGAAGCGCAAAAATTTTTACCCTTTTTTAATGTCTTTTTTATGGTATTTTGAAAATTTAGATTACAACTCCCTACAATCCCTCCTTTTTCGAAAAATTTGTATAGAGTGCAACCATAGGTGAGAACGGTCTTGGCAGCTAGAGCGGGGGTGGTTACCCGGGGTAAATCAAAGTTTGAATTCTAGGAGAGGGGTCCCAGGGGGGTCCGGACCCCCCTAGCTTTTTAGGGGGGGTCGACCCGGGGTGCGAATTTTGAAATCTAGAGGGGGGTCAGGTGTCCAAAGCAAAACGGTTTTAAACGATAATAACTTTAATAATTGTTGTTTTTATAGAATAATACATTTTATTAAATAAAAAGCGATATTCTGGTGCAAAAAGGGTGTGAAATTCTGGTGCAAAAAGGGCGTTAAAAATTCACGTTTTTGGAAGAAAATTTAGTGTAAAAAACTAAAAGTACCTAAAATTTTCTTGAGGGGGGGGGGTCAGATTTCAAATTCTAGAGGGGGGGTCAGAGGTAAATGATTTGGAAATTTGGAGGGAGGCGGGAGGGGGGGGGGGTCCCAAAATTTCGAGGCTACGGGGGGTGGACCCATACATGGGCAAGTTGGTCTGGAGTGTGGGGGGTTAAACCCCAAATTAGGGGGGGGGTTTAAATCCGAGAAACGCAAAATACCCATATCGTTTTTTTTCTGGAGTGCATTTTACCCATATCGTTTTTCAATTTTAAAGATAAAATAGGTAAAAAACGTTAATTTTAGGCCAAAAAGCCCTTTTTATTGCATTTTTGAGCTTTTTACTGTTTAAAACATTCATTTTGACCTCAAAACTTAAGTTTGAAGGCAGTTAGAAGTCATTTTAAAGACATTTTTTTTCTTCATTTTTCCAAAATTGGGGGGTTAACATTTTCTCCCCCCCCCCCACTTCTGAGTGGGGGAGGGTTAAACCCCTCTTCTCAGAATTTGGGGGGTTAACACCCTAACCTCCCCGTGCCCATGTATGGCGTGGACCCCACCCTGCCCCACCCCTTTCTCACCTATGAGTGAGTGCACCCCCCCCCTTTCCGAAATCCTGACTACGCCCCTGATCTAAACACATTCATTTTTATTCCCAACCCAAACTGGTCTCAAAACCTTAATACAAAAAAAATGTCCAAATCAAACCTGCTGGTCCAGAAGGAACTCCACCGTTCCCGCGTTCTGATAGCCGACGTGGCGGGCCAGTTTCAGCGCATCCGCCAGCATCGCTTCCCGGATTGCGGGGGACAAGTTGGGCGCGGGAGCGATTTCCAGGATCTTCTGGTGCCGACGCTGGACGCTGCAGTCCCGCTCGTAGAGATGCGTGATGTTGCCCTGAGAATCCCCTAAAAAATTTTGTTTTTAACTTTTGTAAAAATTCAAACTTTTGTAAAAAATTTTTACATTTTTTTAACCTTAAATTATAACGCTGCAGTCCCGCTGGTAGAGATACGTGATCTTGCCCTGAGAATCCCCCAAAAATGTTTGTTTTCAAATTTTTGTGTAAAAGTGCCAGTGCTGGAGTCCCAGTGCTACGTTAAAAGTGTATTTGAATCCATAGGTGGGAAAAGGGGGTTTGGGGCCGGGGGGTTATACCCCCAAAAAATTTAGATTACTGCCGACAACCCACCCCCTAAAATTTGGGGGGTCCCAGTACAAAAATAAGGTATTTTTGAAGCAAACCCAAAAAAAAAACTTTTGGTAAACTCTCCACCCAAATTTCGGCGGTCGGGTATACCCTTACAAATCCGGGAGGCTAGGCTGCCTACTTATGTTTGGAGCGTATAAAAAATTTATAAGACTGGGACATTTCCGCAAATTTCAGGGATCGGCTATACCTCCCAAAATCCGAACCGAGAGGCTGCTTATCTACAGGTGTCGTGTGACCGTTGGTATTTTGAACAAAACTAATGATTTAATACCAACGAAATACATAGTGTTTTGGTCAGGTTATTTGGGAGGGGTGTTTGCACTGGATTGGTTAGATTAAATAACTTAAAATACTGGGAGTATTCAGGCTTCACGTGTGTTTTATGGACATGTATCCTCGCCTCTTCTTTACTCCTTCCCTTTTCTAAAAATCCATTTTTTCAACTTACTTACCAAGAATCTGAACTTCTATATGTCTCGGTCGCTCGATATATCTTTCGATAAACATAGAACCGTTTCCGAACGCCGCCAAAGCTTCTGAACTGGCGCGTTTAAAAGCTTCTTCTACCTTAAATTAATGTTTGTGGAAAAATGATGTGGACTAAAAAAATTAAAGGTGAGCATATTTCGCTAACGGTCCATTATCATATTTTGTCCATTAACAAAACTTTATTAAAACATGATATTTAAAGTTAGCTATACATTAACATATTTATCGTCTAAATCAACCTTTTTAAAATATGTTCACCGACTAAAAATGTTTTGTCCACATCGTCCAGATTAAATTAAAAACCTTCTGTAGTTTTCTAGAACTAAGATTTGCAGCAAATTGATCAAATAAAATTTTTAAGCAGGCATAGTTATTAAACAGAAAAGTGTATTTATTTAGAGGATAATAGTACATCAATGTATAGCTATCGTCATATGTGGGCAGCTTCCCGTATTGGGGGGTATACCCTACCCCCGAAATTTGGGGGGGGGTCCCAAAAATTTTTTTTGGGATATACCTCAAATACGCCCATTTTTAGCGTTTTTAGTACTGGGAACACCATAATTTCAGGGGTGTGTGTCCGGGGTAGCCCCAAATTTTAGGGGGGGGTGTCGGCTATTGTGTGTCCGGGGTAGCCCCAAATTTTAGGGGGAGGGGTGTCGGCTATAGTCGGGATTTTTGGGTGTATAACCCGCCCAACCCCCCCGCCCACCTATGGCTATCGTTAAAATCTCTCTGTACACTAAAAAGTTTTTTTTGTATAAATCGACCGTTCCGTTAGCGAGACATGCTTAGCTGAAAGTTATTTCTATTCTAGTCCAAATATTTTTTTAAGTTTAGAATTTTTAATGAAGTTTTGATAAGTTTTTAGAACAAAATTAAGAACTCAATTTTTTATGAATATTATATGTCATCCCCTGTGGTTAAGTTGAGTACCTTCCTACCATAATTGCAAATAGAATCATAACTAAGAACATTATAAGTCTATTTTTACAATTTTAAGAAAATTGCGAGTCTTTTTATATATTGGTTGCGAGTTTTTACAACAACAATGCACAAGTATCTTGTCTTTGGGGTCATGACTCATGAGTAGGGGGCCTTGGAGCTGTCAGAAAGTTTTGCGAACTTAGCAGTGAAAATGGCAGTTTTCAGCTTTTTTAATCTTAAGATCATGGCGCTTTGTTGTTGCATTACCTGAAACTTGTATCTCCGCTATGCAGATTATGCAAAGGGCAGGCGCTAAGACAAGCCAGGAGGGGCAAAATAATATTACCCCCATGGTTGAAGACTTTTCGTCCAACATCAATAACGATGTTAGCAATCTTTACCGCTAGTGTTCACTTCATGCAGTTTCACCCCTTCCGAAGTCTTCATATAAAAGGTTTTTAAGTCGCCTGATATTGATCTTCTTACTATTTAACGTCGCACATGAGCAGCATAGGTGTTCCTCCAAGGCCAGCGGTACAAACTCCACACACAATAGATCTGCGTTTGTCCACCGGTTTGCTATAGACTATAGGCTATACAAAAACGATGCGGACTGGCGACAAAACTCAAACTTTAAAATGTTATATATCCATAACCAGGGACGTACCCAGGGGGGGCGCCCCCCCCCCCCCCCCCCGAAATGGTCGCCAGATAGTAAAATTTGGGGGTTTCAGAGGCTAAAAATTCAAAATTTTCTAGTGCCTCGCTAATCGCTCGGCGCCAAACTTTAAAATAATTTTAGTACCCCAATGAACCCCCAAAAACCAAAAATTTGTTCCGCTTCGCTTCGCTCAGCGATCACTTTCTATAGTATACATACATATATATCTCGTTATTTATGTTGCCTGATGCTAATGTCATTTCAAAGTTAGTACAATAATTTTTATAAGTAATAAGTACTACACAGAAAGCAAAACAAACAATCATATTGGTTGATTTATGTACCTCTCCCCTCCTAAATATTCCTGCCGCTTATAGCATTGGCTCGGATTTTTTTTATATAGGTAGGTAAGGTACCCTAGAAAACATGGAGCCGAGATGCAGCTTATGTGCTTTGGTTTACAATGTGGGTTTAGCCAAGGGGTCTGAAACTAACGTCTCTAAATTCCTTTTTTGTAAAATCCAGGCTCTGCCAATGTATGCTTATGTAATTTTTAACTAAGAAAACATGTTTTTACCGCTAAAAACATTAGATAATAGGTTATTAGGCCAAAAACAGTGTATTATACAGCTTTATCTACGTTTATCCCTGCTTTTTTAACGTTTTCAAAAATTAAGGGGGGCACCCCCCCCCAAAAAAAAAAATTCCGGGGGGGGGGCGGAGCCCCCTCCCCCGAATTTTTTTTTTGTACTACAATCCGCCCCCCCCCAAAATGAAACTCTGGCTACGTCCCTGTCCATAACGGAGGTTAGAATATGTGCGGGACATATATGGGAGCATAGCTTAGACTTTTGGCTATCTTTTGAAAAGGTTACGAAAAAATGTTTTCGATGACGTCATCACTACAGCCGATGCGGTGAAAAAACCTGGTCCCAAAAAAAAAGCAAAACCTTTTTATTAGTTCGAGATAAGAAACTCCGCTTGGTATGCTGCTAAAACATACTTTTCTGAGTTTTTTCTGAAAGTTTAAGCGAAATCGGCTAGCTCAAATTTTTTTATAATGCGTTGAATGCGCGCGGTTGTCGCGATTTTTCGCTAATTTTGCCACGCTAATACACTGTTCAAATTATTTATTTTGTTTTGCTTCCTGCTCGAAGTGTGTACGATATTGATCATATTGTTACAAATTAAATGTCAGCCAATTTATATTTTTTACTTTTGACCTAAAAATTTTTTTGGGGGGTTAACCCCCCGTGGGCTAGGGGAGGGCCAAACTAGAATGCCGAAATTTTTTTCAAAATTTTTTTTCTAAACTATCAAAAATGTAAAATTTATCACATATGACGAATTTTGATATATCGTTTGTGTAAAAACACCTAATATTAAGCTTACAATAAGCTGTCAAAAATGACGAATTTGAAATTTGGAAGGATTCGAAGCCCCTATGCTGGCGGCAGCAAACCTTTAAATTAAAAACTTTTCTAAAAAAATAAGCCTTAAAAGTTTATTTTTTTCGAATTTCCAGGTTATTTTGTTAGAAAAACAGATTTTCGAAGTTAAAATCCTACTACAAAATTGCCAAATATCGCAGCTAACAAATGCTCTGTTTTAAGTGTTTTCTTACTTGCAAACATGTTTTCCCGTTAGTCAACACAAAAACAAAGTCCTAATAACTATGTCTCTCAACTTTTGCCAACATCCCAATGTAATTTTTTAAAGTAATGCTATTTTTCGTGTAAAGACGGTTGAATCCACGATCTGGTCTGAATAAAATTGCGTCATTTTAATTATAGAAGAGCCAATAAAAATCGTCAATTATGACGTAATAACAAAAATTTGCATGACGTAAGAAAGTATTTTGGAATTTTAACGAAAATTTATGTTGCGCTTTTATGGGTTATATGGACCAATTTCTAATATTTTAAATCAAAATAAATTTAAAAAATTTATAACTTATCTTTTAAAGTTTATTATTCTTGTTAAACTTTTTAATTGAAAGGTTTGCTGCTGCCAGTATACAAATTCGTCATTTTTGACAGCTTATTGTAAGCTTAATATTAGGTTTTTTTACAAACGATATATCAAAATGCGTCATATGTGATAAATTTTAAATTTTTGATGGTTTTGAAAAAATTTTGAAAAAAAATTTGGGCATTCGTGTTTGGTCCCACCTAGCCCCCGGGGGGTTAACCACCCCAAAAAATTTTTAGGTCAAAAGTAAAGAGTAAAAATTGGCGGACATTTAATATATAACAATAATGATCAATATAATACACACTTTGAGCAGGAAGCAAAACACAATAAATAATTCGGAGTGTATTAGCGTGGCAAAAATTCGCGAAAAATCGCGAAAACCGCGCGCATTTAACGCATTATGAAAAAAAATTGAGCGAGCCGATTTCGCTCAAACTTTTAGAAAAAACTCAGAAAAGTATGTTTTAACATCATACCAAGCGGCGTTTCTTATCTCGTACTAATAAAAAAGTTTTGTTTTTTTGGACCAGGTTTTTTGACCGCGTCGACTGTAGTGATGGCGTCATCGAAAACATTTCGTAACCTTTTCAAAAAATAGCCAAGAGTCTAAGCTATGCTCCCTTATATGTCTCGCACATATGCTAAAATCCGTTATGAATATATAACATTTCAAAGTTCGAGTTTTGTCGCCAGTTCGCAGCATTTTTGTATGGACTATAGCTCTGGGGTGGTATGCTGAAGGTTTAATCCGACTTAAAATTAATCTGAGATTAACGATTGTCAACACGCAGTAATATAAACATACTAACAGTATTGATTGAATAGTCTGAGTTAATGGAGTTAATAGAAATAAATTTTGGCTTTTAAATTAAACGTCACAATAGTTAATAATCACCACTGAATAGTATTTTAGTGAAAAATGATTTCGATTTAGCAAAAATAAAGTTCAAATTTGTGCTTTAAACCTAATTTCAAACGTACATAGGTTTTTTTAATGTTCTGGTTATGAAACTATTCAAAATTTAAAAATTTATTTTTAAAATTTCATTCCAAACTTTTAAATGGAAGCATTTTCTGTAATTAAAACGTTAAAAAACTAGGAACCAAGCGCGCCGGCAGTGCCGTACGTACCTACGAAGCGGCGAAAAACCCAAAAAATGCTTTTCTTTTTGTAATATTAAGAATTATTTAAAAAATTTTGAAGGAAAGGGGGTCGAGGTTTTGAACCGATAAATATTTGAAACATTTTAAACCTTAAAATTTACTGGTCGCTAGCTGTTTCTCAATTTTCCCCCAACATATGATTAGCGCTAGTAGTCATTGTATCCTCTTCCTACACTAAAAAACCCTTATTTAGAACTAGTCTAAATGGGAAACTGCCATGCGTTGCCGACCTACAACAACATTTATCTAGCCATGCCAAGCTGGACTCATTTCTATGAGAGAAAAGAACCAGCAACCAGGTGGTGGCGGTGCCCGTTGGGTGCTCCCCGAAGATCAGCACGGTCCTGGTGACTCAATGGCATATCACATCCACATGGCGCTTTATGAATTTTCCTTCCGCTAAACTTTTGCTCAAAAGCAAAGAGTTCTGTTCAGAGTCGCGCGCGTTCTGGACACAAAAAAAAATCTCAAAAAATACTGCATTTTCAATTTGCATTACTCGTAACTCACAGAATTATTTACACGATGCAACTTGAAGTATACAATATTATTATATCATTTTCAAACATACAACAAATATATCTAATAAAAAAATATGAAACTAAATAAACCTCCGATGCGTCTGTTATCCTTCGCATACCTCGCCCGCCTCCACCGTAAGCCGCCTTGAGTATGATTGGGAAACCGTATTTCTTCGTAAATTCGTGGACCTCGGCAGCCGTTGTCACGGGACCGTCCGTGCCCGGCACCACAGTCACGCCTATTATAAGAGACTATAAGATCCATTAAGCAATACCCCTGTGGTGTAGTGGTAGTGCCTAGTGGGGTAGACTAGAAGGTAGATCCCAGGTTCGAATCCCACACAGTAATGCGTGATTATTGTTTTTATCTTTATTATAACTTTCTCATATCTCGCGCTATATGAGACTTTATTCATTCCTGACTCCCTGGAAAACATAAAAAAAATAACAAAATAACCCTGTGCAGTGCAGTGGTAATCGGCTGGACTTTAAAGGAGCACTGTCACAAATCAAATTCCTATAACGCCCGAACCGGACTGCTCCTTTAATACTGAACCGATTCGGCTGAAATTTAAAAATGTTGTAGCCTTGTAGTGGAGCACTCTAAATACCAGAAGTTGAGTTAGATAGGTTTGGTATTAAAGGAGCAGTCCGATTCGGGCGTTATAGGAATTTGATTTGTAACAGTGCTCCTTTAAGGTAAATATGCCATACTGTTTAGAGTGGACCCCGAGTTCCATTAACCAGTATGCTTAATTAGTTTTCGTCTTCAAATACACTCCCTCTTTCTTTCGTATCTTGTGTCCTATTTTTCATACTATAATCTGACAACCAGTGTTGTCGTGACGTTAAAAATGTTCACCAACTTATAAGGACTGGTACCTAATAAAATTAAATTTTTTTATTGCACAAATAAAAAAAAATGTTTTTGTTTATAATGTTGAAACATATGTATACATATATACTAGCATGAATTTATAATTAGCTATGAAGTTAAAGTATACATATAAGAATGGGATGAAATATTTATATGAACTTATAAATACATATATGTTATTTTATATATATATTTATATTTAAAATATGTTTAAAAAACGTATGTTTAGTATAATAATAGTATATTAATGGAAATACATTATATATATGTGGTAATAAAGTATATGTGCATATGCACATGTATAAAACTATAAATTATATATTTATATATTAAGGCAAGTAACCATATATAAGTATTTATGTGTTGTTAAACAACCAGAAAAGCCCCCCCCCGGTCCCCCCCCCCCCCCCAAAGAGAAGACGCCCGCCCCCCCCCCCCCCCCGCCCCCCCCCCCCCCCCCCCCCAAACCCCCCCCCCCCCCCCCCCCCCGCCCCCCCCCCCCCCCCCCGCCGCGGCATGTATATAGGTATTATTTATATGAATTATTTATTTTAGAATATGTGAAAATTGAAATATGTTTAGTGTGTATAGGGATTTTATTAAAAATATATAGCACAGGCAATATTTTTTATGTTTTATGATAACATCAAAAATAATAATATAATATGGGAACTATAAATAAGAAAATGAAAATTGAAGTAGTATAATACACTGTTTTTGGCCTAATAACGTATTATCTAATGTGTTTAGCGATAGCGATAGCGATTTCACAAAAAAAGGATTTAATTAGAGACTTTTCAGACTCCCTGGCTACCCCCATACTGTAAGCACACTGTACACATTTCCATCATAAGCAGCACTTTATGTTTTTAGGGTACCTATATGGAAAAAATTACCGACAAGTTCGTAGCCAGAGGGGATAGGGGATTTAATCCCCCTCAAATTCTGGGAAGCCAAAAATTTTCGTAGGAGTTCCCTCTTTGGTTTTTTAAAAAAACTAGAAAAAATTTTTTCTAATCTCTTTGCATGTGTTAAAATCTAAAATACATAAATAATAGTGATTTAGGATCATGAAACCTCTTATACACAAAAATGAATCCATTAGTGCAGTACATACTAATAACTGCAGCATTTACTGTATATACATTTATTTTATAAAACCCACAAAAACCCCAACAACAAACCCCCCCCCCCACACCCCCCCCCCCCCCAGCCCCCCCCCCCCCCCACCGACCCCCCCCCCCCCACCACCCCGGGGGGGGGGGGGCAAGCAGGTGAGGAAAATTTTTGAAACGGGGGGGGAATAAAACAGGGGGCAAGCAGGTGAGAAAAAAAAAGAGGAAAAAGGAGAAAAAAAGAGAAAAAAAGAAGGGAAATGGGAAAAAAGAGACAAAAAAAGCGAAAAAATGTAAAAATATGTCTAAAATGGCTTAAAATACATTGAAATAGGCTAAAATTTGCAAAAAATTCGCGATGATTGGGTCATCATAGGTCAAAAATGGCGTCATAATTTTAGAGTATTTTTCACTTTTTGGCTGGAGGGGGGGAGGCAAATCCTACAATAAAGCGGGGGGGGGCATTTCCAGACCGTGCACAGGTCTGGAAAGGTATATACACAAATCATCCAAATATAATTGTTTGTTTTGTTTATGGCACTTATTCATAGGTGAGAAAGGGGGGGCAGGGTGAGGTCCATCCCTTCCCTAGCCTCAAAATTTTTGGGACCCTCACCCCTAGACGAAAATCTAGGGGCCTCCTTCCCCCCAAATTTTTACCCCTGACCCCCCTCTAGAATTTGAAATCTGACCCCCCCCCCTCCCCTTTCGGTAAATTTTTAGTACTTTTTTCATACTAAATTTTCTTCCAAAAACGTGATTTTTCATCATATATTCATGCTTTTACACCCTTTTTATACCAGAATATCCCTTTTTATTCAATGAAATGTAGTATTATCCTATAAAAAGAACAATTATTAAAGTTATTATGGTTTAAAACTGTTTTGCTTTGGACACCGGACCCCACCTGACCCCCCTCCAGATTTCAAAATTTCCCACCCCGGGTCGACCCCCCCTAAAAAGCTAGGGGGGTCCGGACTCCCCTGGGACCCCCTCTTAGAATTCAAAATTCGATTTACCCCGGGTAACCACCCCCCTAGCTTCCCGACCGTTCTCACCTATGCACCCACCCTATGCCAAGCTGGTCTCATTACTATAAAAGAAAAGATTCAGCAACCATGTCAAGATGGTTGGTACCCGTGGGCCCGTTTGGTGCTGCCTGAAAGGTCAGCACGGTCCTGGTGGCCCAATGGCACATGCACGTGCATATTATTGGAATTTGACCGCTGAGCAAAACGAAGCGTAAAAATCTTTTGCTTTTTGGGGGTGAATTGTGGTAACAAACTATTTTATCGTTTGTCGCCGAGTGATTACGGAGGCGCTAGAAAATTTCGCATTTTTCGCCTCTGAAAACCCCAAAATTTTGCCGACATTTCGGGAGGGCGCCCCCGCCCCGCCCAACCACTATCCTTATTGTTCCCCCCGTCCGATTGTTTCGGGGGGGAGGGCGGCGGGCCTCCCGCCCCCTCCAGGTTACGTCCCTAGAGGGTCTCAGTACTAAAAACGCTAAAATCGGAGTATTTGGGGTATACCCCGAAAAAAAATTTTTGGGACACCCTCCCATAAATTTTGAGGGTCAGGTATAGCCCCAAAAAAAATCCGAGAGGCTGCCCAGTTATACCTATCTATCGGCATAAAAATAACCCCTAACAACCGTAATGGACCTTTTTTCTTCGAAGCTACTGCCTTACCGCTTTCGATAGCTGCCTGCCTGGCTGCCACTTTGTCCCCCATACGCTTCATCACCTCCGGGCTCGGCCCAATAAAAACGATCCCATTTTGCCGACAAGCTTCAGCGAAATCCGCTCTCTCCGAAAGGAATCCGTATCCTAGAACAATCGCGTTAGGCTTTATGTTCGCGTTTATATTGTTGCTTATAATCGTATTCACTATTTCATTCCCCTATCGTTTTTAAACAATGTATAAAAACTGCGAAATTCCTTTTCTTCTAGTAAGCACTGGCTGAAATACACTTTTGACCAAAATGAATATAGATGAACAAAGTGAAGGGTGGGTCGCCCTAAAATTTTCCTTGTTTGAAAAATGCAAGGGGCCTTTTCCTTAAATTAGAAATTTTTTTCACCCTAAACATTAGAATTTTAATGATCTTACTTCTTCCTCTCCCGCTTCCGCCTTGAGAAAAATTTAGGTACTATTTTAATCCAAATTTTAGCAAGAAAAACGTGATTTTTTAAAACAAAACCGTAGTTTTACATCTTTTTTAGAAATAACTTTTTACGGCATGCAATTCAATATCTTTTAGAATTAACAAATAACCAGACCTATGCTCACCCCCCCCCCCGGGTTTGTTGGGAGAGGCGATTCCAAAACGGGGGGCACGGGGTGGCAACTTTTTTGAAACAGGGGGGGCAATAAAACGGGGGGCAACCAGGGGAGAAAGAAAAAAAAGAAAAAAAGAAGAAAAAAAGAGAAAAAAAAGAAGGAAAAAAAAGAAAAATGGATAATAAAAAAAAGTGAAAACAAAGTAAAATAAGTCTAAAATAGCTTAAAATACATTGAAATAGGCTAAAAACTGCAAAAAACTCACGATGATGACGTCATCATAGGTCAAAAATGGCGTCATAATTTTAGGATTCTTTTCCATTTTTTGACGGGGGGAGGGCGATAAAACGGGGGGCATAGGTGAGAAAGGAGAGGGCAGGGTGGGGTCCAGCCCCCCTAGCCTCGAAATTTTGGGACCCCCCTAGACGAAAATCTAGGGGGGGGGCCCTCCCCTCCCCCCAAATTTCCAAATTTTTTACCCCTGACCCCCTTCTAGATTTTGAAATCTGACCCCCCTCCCCCCTCGGGAAAATTTTAGGTACCTTTTTTATACTAAATTTTCTTTCAAAAACGTGAATTGTCATCACATATTCATGCTTTTACACCCTTTTTATACATGAATATGGCTTTTTATTCAACAAAATGTAGTACTATCCTATAAAAAGAACTATTATTAAAGTTATTATGGTTTAAAACTGTTTTGCTTTGGACACCGGACCCCCCTCTAGATTTCAAAATTTCGCACCCCGGGTCGACCCCCCCCCCTAAAAAGCTAGGGGGGGTTCGGACCCCCCCCCCCCCCCCCCCCGTTTTATCTGCACCCCCCAATAGGTGAGGACGGTCGGGGAAGCTAGGGGGTGGTTACCCGAGGTAAATCGAATTTTGAATTCTAGGAGGGGGGGTCCCAGGGGGATCCGGACCCCCCCTAGCTTTTTAGGGGGGTGGGCGACCCGGGGAGCGAATTTTTGAAATCTAGAGGGGGATCAGATGGGGTCCGGTGTCCGAAGCAAAACAGTTTTAAACCATAATAACTTTAATAATTGTTCTTTTTATAGGATAATACTACATTTTGTTGAATAAAAAGCCATATTCATGTATAAAAAGGGTGTAAAAGCATAAATATGTGATGAAAATTCACGTTTTTGGAAGAAAATTTAGTATAAAAAAGGTACCTAAAATTTTCCGGAGGGGGGAGGGGTGGGGGTCAGATTTCAAAATCTAGAGAGGGTCAGGGGTAAAAAATTCGGAAATTTGGGGGGAGAGGGCCCCCTAGATTTTCGTCTAGGAGGGGGTACCAAAATTTCGAGGCTAGGGGGAGTGAACCCCACCCTGCCCCCCCCCTTTCTCACCTATGCCCGGGCTGGCCTCCCCTCAAAAAAAGAAAAAAATCCAAAAAACGCCAACCAAAATTCTCTCATCACACATTCACCCATCAAAAACATTTAACAACTTCTTTTTTTATTATCATTTTCTTTTTTCCTTCTTTTTTCTCTTTTTTTCTTCTTTTTTCTTTCTTTTCTCCCCTGGTTGCCCGTTTTATTGCCCCCCTGTTTCAAAAAAAGTTGCGCCCGTGCCCCCCGTTTTGGAATCCGCCTCTCAAAACCCCGGGGGTGACGTAGGTTATTTTGTTTTAATTCTAAAAGATATTGAATTGCATGCCGTAAAAAGTTATTTCTAAAGATGTAAAACTAACTTTTAAAAAATCATTTTTCTTGCTAAAATTTGGATTAAATAGTACCTAAATTTTTCTCAAGGCGAGAGCGGGAGAGGAAGAAGTAAGATCATTAAAATTCTAATGTTTAGGGTGAAAAAAGAGTTCTAGATTTGAAAAAAGGCCCCTTGCATTTTTCAAACAAGGAAAATTTTTCGGCGAATTTTCACCTTCACTTTGTTCATCTATATTCATTTTTGGTCGAAAGTGTATTTCAGCCAGGTATTTACTAGAAGAAAAGGAATTTCGCAGTTTTTATACATTGTTTAAGAAAACGATAGGGAAAATGAAAAATAGTGAAATACGATTATAAGCAACAATATAAACGCGAACATCTTAACGCGATTGTTAAATTCGGATTCTCCCTTCGGGAGAAAACAATTCGGCTGAAGCTTGTCGGCAAATGGGATCGTTTTGGTAGCAGAGCCCGGAGGTGATGGGAGAAGCGTATCGGACAAAGTGGCGGCCCCGCAGGCAGCTGGAAAGCGGTAAGCCGCGGTCACTTCGAAAAAAGGTCATACCGGTTGTTAGGGTTTATTTTTATGCCCGATAAATAGGTATAACTGGGCAGCCTCTCGGATTTTTTTTTGCGGCTCTCCCTTGACCCTCAAAATTTCCTATCCGGAAACCCAAAATTTTAACCCGACGATGCTTCCGATTTGGCGTTTTGTAGCTGAGACCCTCCTAAAATTAACCTGGAGGGGGCGGGAGGCACCCGAGAACGATCGGACGGGATGAGGATCATGGTTGGGCGGGGCGGGGCCTCCCGAGATGTCGGCAAAATTTTGCGTCAGAGGCGAAAAATGCGAAATTTCTGACGCCTCGCTCGGCGACAAACGAGATGGTTGCTACCACAATTACCAGCCCCCCGAAAAAGCAAAAGATTTTTACGCTTCGTTTTGCTCAGCGGTCGAATTCCAATCGTGTGCACGTGCATGTGCCATTGGCCGCCCACAGGACCGTGCTGACCTTTCAGGCGGCACCAAAACGGGCCCACGGGTACCAACCATCTTGACATGGTTTGTGAAATCTTTTTCTTTATCGTGAGTGAGACCACTTGACATAGGGTGGGTGCATAGGTGAGAACGGTCGGGGGTGGGGTGGTTACCGGGGTAAAATGGAATTTGAATTACGAGGGGGTCCCGGTACCGGAGCCCCCCTAGCTTTTTGCGGGGTCAACCTAAGGAGTGAGTTTTGAAATATAATACATCCCAGTGTCAAAACATTTAAACCATAATAACTTAATAATTGTTCTTTATATAATACTACATTTCATTGAATAAAAAGGGATATCTAGCTATAAAGATATGTATTAAAAGCAGTAGTATGATAAAAAATCACGTTTTTGAGAAAATTTAGTATGAAAAAAGGTACTAAGAAAATTTACCCGAAAGGGGAGGGGGGTCGCTGTTCGATTCTAGAGGAGTCAGGGGTAAAAAGTTGGGGGAAGGAGGCCCCTAGATTTTCGTCTAGGGGTGAGGGTCCGAAATTTTGAGCTAGGGGAAGGGATGAACCCAGCCTGCCCCCCCTTTCAGCCTGGACGCATCCGTAAACAAAACAAACAATTATATTTGGATGATTTGTGTATATCTTTCCAGACCTGTAGCGGTCTGGTGCTTTGCTGTAGGATTTGCCTTCCCCCTCCAGCCCAAAAAGTGAAAAAATACTCTAAAATTATGACGCCATTTTTGACCTATGATGACCCAATCATCGCGAATTTTTTGCAAATTTTAGCCTATTTCAATGTATTTTAAGCCATTTTAGACATATTTTTACATTTTTTCGCTTTTTTTGTCTCTTTTTTCCCATTTCCCTTCTTTTTTTCTCTTTTTTTCTCCTTTTTCCTCTTTTTTTTTCTCACCTGCTTGCCCCCTGTTTTATTTTCCCCCCCCTTTTCAAAAAATTTGCCTCCTGTTTTGGAATTGCCCCCCACCCCCCCCCCCGAATAAAACCCCGGGGGGGGGAGGGGTGGCAGTGCACAGA
>JASAMX010033629.1:0-24177 GCA_030248175.1 Microlaimidae sp. YZB2_3
AAAAACTACACAAAAAATGAAGATACTCTTTTTTGTTCTTATTTAAACATCTTACACATTTTTTATTACAAAACCTAACTTACAAATCAATTTTAACTAAATAACCATGTTAAGAAAGCAATTCTTTCAAACGGTGCTTAAATAAGCGAAGTTTGTTTAAAAGAAAATGGAAGTTATGACTATTTTTTTTATTTTGAATTTTTTTCAAAAAATATAAAAATGAGCTTTAAATAAAATATTTCTTGAACCATCGGCCCTAAAACACTGAAAATTCACATTTAATCGATTTTCTATGAGGTCTATAAGTACACTGGTTTCCAAACAAATCTGAGATGATGTTTTTCATTGGTTATTTTGTACAGAATGACCCTGCAACTACAGAGGCGCTTTTCATTATGTGGTTGAACTGACATACGAATATAACATATTTACGCAAGTTTTTATTTTAATATGCTGCTTTTTAAAATTTTTCATGTAAATAAAAAAAATTATCACTAAAAAAGGTGTATGTAAAAAATTGCGGTTATTTGGAGTTTGTACAAAATTAGTTTTTTTTTTAAAAAGACAGGAAAAAACTAATTTCAAATTGGACTTTTCCAGACTACACATCCACATTTGACAAGTTTGAATTAGTTTGAACATTAAAACAATTATCCTAAATATGATATAAAAAGGGAATTTCATTTGCTATATTATATAAATCCAGTTTTTAAAATAAAAACAAAATCAGTGACGCTCAAAAAACATGACGAATTTTTAAATTTCAAAGAATTGTGGAATAAAAATGTAAAATTAAAAATCAAAACATAAATAGACCACAATCGAAGGTTAAAAAATAAAATATTAAAACTTACAATGAAAAACAAAGAAAAAATCCCATGCATAATAAAACATGTGGCTATTCGGAACCACATTTGAAGTATCTAAAATCACTTTGTGTCAGAGCATTTTTTGTTAAAGTTAAATATGGTAGAATTCGACACTGGTGAATATAACGCAGGAAGGGGGTTAACTGCTTCCTACTAGCACCAGTTCTTATATTTTAGTGGGAGAAAAAGGAAAAAGGTTAAAGGGTTGGTCCGTTTCCTCCCCACTTGGTTGGAGAAACAAAGGTACCCTTTTACCTTTTCATATGTAAAGTAGCCAGCCATTTGGCTGCAAAAAAGAAACTTAACAATAAAATTTTTAGAATAGACTTAATTTTAGCATATGGTTTGATACAAAGAATTATTTAGGAGAACAAACATAATGTAAGAAATTAGGTGTGTGTGTGCGGGCGCGCGTGTGTGTGTGTGCGTGCGTGCTTGCGGGTGTGTGTGTGTGTGTGTGTGTGTGTGTGTGTGTGTGTGTGTGTGTGTGTGTGTGTGTGTGTGTGTGTGTGTGTGTGTGTGTGTGTGTGTGTGTGTGTGTGTGTGTGTGTGTGTGTGTGTGTGTGTGTGTGTGTGTGTGTGTGTGTGTGTGTGTGTGTGTATGTCTGTGTGTGCGAGCGTGCGTGGTGCGTGCGTGGTACGTGCGTGTGTTCATGTGTGTGTGTGTGTATATATGTGTGTGTGCGTTTAAGTTACAAATGATTTTAATAAAAATTAGAATATAATTCGGAAAAATTATTTTATTTGCCATATTATTTATTTCACAAGAGTTTTCAAATTGTGCGATGTATATAAAATTTTACCGTATTGCATTTTAAGAAAAACAAAATAAGAAGTAGAAATGAAACCAACATGACTGTGCCAATTAGTACCAAACTATTTAAAAAAGCATCTCCAAACTTGTTTCCCGTTGTAGACTCTCCTTTTTCATCAAAAGGTGTAAGCCACCTAAATATTAAAAGCTGTTAGCCACACACATACAATTTCTTTTAAATAGTAGAACATAGTTTCGCATTTATAATAACAATCATACTTCTGAAAAGCACTGGACCGTTTTTTATGAGTCTTCAAAACATGAAAGCAGCATTGGTTGAATAAGCAAAAAAAATTTTAGCCTAATTTTAAGGTCCATACTTTTTTGACATAAAAAACATGTTTTACTCCACACTGAGACGTAGAAAATTGTAGGGGAGACATGAAACTTGTTGCCACAAGTTTTGAAAGACCAAACTTTTTATACTTTGACAAGTATAACTTAAATTAATATGTTATTTTTACTTGGAAAATAGCAAAATTGCTTTAAAAATTATTTTTTGTTAACCCACGACAAAATCATAAATCGTAAAAATCGTAAAAATCATTTTGATCTTTCATGAAGGTTCGCTTTGATGCCAGTCAGCTCACTTTATATGACTTAAAATGAATATTCATTGTTGTCGGAAGGCTTTTGTTGACCGGCCATAATATTTTTTTGTTTAATTTTGAATTTATTATTTTAATCAGTAAATAAAAAGAACTAACTAATAATAAGGAAAGGACGTTCATAAAGAAACTGGCTTGAAAAGTTTTTGGAATTCTCTGTGCTTTCAAATGAGCACCTGAATTATTATATTTCACAAATTAGTATTGAAGAAGGAATATTGATTTGAAAAATCTGAACGTTCGAATAAGAAAAAGAACATAATATTACAAAATTAACCCGTTTTCTAATTATCGAGTAAAACAATGTTTTTTATAAGTTTGAAACTAAACAGAAAGTAGAAAAATGTTCTTGAATGTGGACGTTCTCGATTGGTCACCGAATCAAAAAAAAAAAATTCTTTTTGTATGGTTCACATTTTCTTATTTCTTGAACATCTAGACAAATAAAAAATTATTTTTTTAAAGTCAACGTATACGTTTACATCCAACTACAGTTTATTTTTCCTGTCTAAACACGTCTGGGGTGAATTCTCTGCTTTTTTCTACTGTTTGAATTTTTTAAAGAACAATTTCCAAGAAAAAAAAATATTCCTCCTGTAATAATTTGAGTTTATATAGCATAGATATTTTAATCTTTAATTCAATCACTAAAATTAGATAATCACCAAAAAAGATGTGCTCAGGCAGAAAAAAATGTCTATAGGAAACAATGTTTATATAATTGAGTAGCTACGACTTTTACCCCGAGATAGGATATAACGTTATGTGTGGTGCAGTGAAATAGAAATATAGTATAAACGTTGATTCATTTTAATCCGTAATGCATCCTTGACTTTCAGTGGATTCCAATGTGCATCAGTGTGGACTTTTTTGTTTGCTTAAGTGTTGTTTTGAAATCACTGGCAAGCAATTAGTTCACATTTGTTTGTACTGTTTGAGATAGTGGTTATGTATAAGTTAATATTATTTTATTTTTAGCTTTAGCTTTTAGCTTCAACTTATTCAGCTCAAAATCACAGGCTGCTCATATAAGCTGTTATAGCGCGTTTCATAGTCGCCTCATAAAACTTATGTGACAGTTCTGGTGATTACTTCGTCGTGGGATCTTTAATAACTTGCTGATGTGAATATAAAAAGACAGAGCATAGTATATAAATAAGTGCCTGCTTTTTATGTTCCGTCTAGAAAGTTTACTTTCAAAAAAAATGGAACAACATGTGGCTATATAACTTCAAAAAATTTCTTTATAGTATGATCTATGATGTAAAGTTGCTGAATTTTTTCAGTTCATGTTCTAGAATATAAACAAACTTGAATAGAATTATTTTGATACTTAAAAACAGTGTTGAAAACAAATAGAACTGACACTTTTTAAGAGAAAAAAATTGATAAAATTTTGATTGATTGGAGAGTTTCGCTTAAATTTCTGCAACCTCATTTCTTGTACATGGCACAATTTTCATTAAGTTATTTTAGTATAATACAATTATATCTATAGTGTTTATGAAAAATGACATACATTTTTAAAATAGTTTCATGCGGTTGACTGGTATATATGGTGTTCACAAAAAATACCACAAGAAAAATACAAATTGAAACGGGAACAAAAAGCTGAATTGTGTGTTTGACCCCGTGTTTCAGTTCATGATGCCTTCGTCGTTTTTTGGGTTGCTCCTGCTTTTCTACAAACCAAAAAAATCACAAAACCTATTACGTTTAAGGTTTTTGTTTATTGACCCGCTTCATTTTTTAACAAAATATATTACCCAACGATAAATTCAAACAATACAATAGATTAACGCTATGAGCACAGAGGAAATTAATAGCTTTAAAGTTTCAAATAGAAAAGTGACTTGAAATTAAGAAGTACTTTTTGTAAAAACCCATTGAAATCGGTCCGCTAAAGGCCTGTTAATTATGTACTTGTGAATTTAGACTGGTATTAAAAACTTCCAAAAAATTATTTCTAATAATTCTAGAGTATATAAAATAACATGTAGAATAATTTATTCGTTACGAAAAAAATCATCTAAGTATTTTAGGTTCGCGCAGTTTATTTTTAACCCGTTCCCGTAATGAACTTTACCACCGATACAACAGCGAGACCTTCGTACGACAAAAGTGAAACCTTCGTCTCACGGTGGTGGTATTTTTGTATGACAAATATCGGACGTAAACCTTACCGCGGTAAGCTCTTTGCATGACCTAGGTTTTACTTCCGTCATACATAATTTTGTAAGCAAATAGTGCCCAGTAAGCGAGCAAATTGAAATGGTTAAAGCAGTACGGTAGCAATATGAAAATTTTCGCAACATGAAATATCCTACTTAATACACTGTATCCACGACAAAAATCTGCATATTGCCACCGTACTGCTTTAACCATTTTAATTTGATCGCTCACTGGGCGCAATTCGCGCAAAAAATTAGATATGACGGAAGTATGACATAGGTCGCACGAACGTTTCACGGTTGTAACCGAGGAAAAGGCAATTATGGGAACGGGTAAAAATCTGGACTGTGAATTGCTTAACCCTTTGGGATTTTTTTCGTTGCAAATCCGGAATAGGTATTCCGCCTCCGCGCCAGTGCTGTTCTGTGTTAAAATTGGCGTCCAACCAAGTCGGGACGGGTTCTAAGTCTGACATTTTAAAAATTTGTTTGAATATTTAAAATATACGAATAGATAAAAATACTTCCACTTTGGAATGAACCGAAATATTTTAATTTATTACCAGGGGTACTTGTGGTGGAACTTTCCTCTGAACTTTCTTTTTCCAGCAAAGAGTTTTGATTTTTTCTATGTCTAAGAAACGTTTCAAATTGATTTTCGAAGAATAATTTTTGTATATGGCGACCATTTATAGCCTAACAGATTATTTAAAATACAATTAATATAAAGGTAGAGCAAATTAGAAAGATTAAACAAGTAGTTAATTTTCAAAGATATGTTTCAATCTTTAGTTATTTTTATTTTATTTTTTTATTTTTTTATGTAACTTAAAACAGCCAGTGCTTCTCATACCGATACGGTCCCAACTGCGACCATGAGTTTGGTTTATTTTATTTACTAAATTAAATCAAAAATAAATGAAAATGGGTTGTTATAATCCGTTATGATGTATTATTGTTTACCTTGACTATAAAAAAACAAGATTACTCCGTTTATAGCTGCAGCCAATCTATTCTCTGTGTTTGTTGCATGTTTCAATTTAAATTGTATCTCCACAATTTTTAAGGGTCATTGTGGGTTGAAAAAATAGTAACCGTTCGGTGAATCAGGTTAAATTGGTATTTCAGACATCAACGTGTCGAGTTTTTTTAATAGTACAAACATTTTTTAAAATTTTAGGGGCTAAATTGGTGGGTATATAAAAAAATAGGTAACCACTGAAAAAAATTAATAATAACAATAATATCAATAATAATAATAATAATAATAACAATAACAAAACAAAAAATAGGCAACTTTTGGGCTTAAGTGGGTTCATAATGTTTTACAGAAGACTTTATTTCTAAAAATAACCTCAAAAATGATGTCTACGTGTCCGATTTGGGGTATTAAAGTGTTCTTTATGCGTATTTTACTTTTCGATCGGTCAAGCTGATAATTGGTACACGCATGGGATTTTTACCTAACATTAATCTAAATATTGCCTTTAAAACAGCCCGCGCATAGGTTGAATCGATATTTGCGTAGCATTTTGAAGCCGTGTAAACAAAAAGGTTAATAGCAACGGCCGTGGGCGCCAAGAACAAGATCTCGTTCCAATCGAAACTATCGGGCTAACAAATTGTTTGGATGTTTTTTTGATTTTGGAATTTGATTATTTTAACGTTAATTAAAAAACCATCGGAAACCTTTTTGTGCAGGTGCAAGCAATGAAAACTTTTTAACACAAAAAAGTATGTGGTTCCTTATGCAAGTGGACTTACCTTTACTGTTTTAGTAATTGAGGTAACTGACTTAAGATTGGCCAGCCTTAATTACGGTCACTGGCAGTTTTTTTTCCATGCGCAAAGTTATGACATGAGAAACATACGGCTAGATAAATCGCAGTATTGATCTATCTAACCATACACAGTACATTTATATTTTCTTATCTTTTTTAATTTTTCGCAAGGCAACAATAACAGCCGGTGGCAGAATTTAAATAAGTTCCCCTCATGAAAGCTAATTTAAGGGAAAAATGAAAAGAATAAAACAGTAAACTTGCATTTGTATTATCATCGTTTGTTTGTGCCAGAAAATCTTTATCATCTTGTTCAGAAGTATCTTGACAATGGTAATTTTTGTTAATTTTATTCCAAAACATTTTTAACAACCGCACTGCAATTCTTTTTAAATCAAAAATATAAAATAAAATGTAAATTTTAATTTTTGATTATTCATTAATCTTGTTATTACCCAAAAGAATTGTTGGTGGCACGGGACACGACGCGGCGCTGCACCTACTACAATTAATCGATCAAAGTTACGTAAGAAATAATTTGCATACGATGTGGTTTAATTTCTCTTATAATAGAAAGAAAGAAAGAAAGAAAGAAATTTATTTTTAGCAATTATCTACAAATCCACAATACGTGTAAATCAGCACACAAGAAAGTTTAGTTAGTTTAAAAAAAATATATCACAATTAGTTATATAGAACAAACTCTATAATAAAAAGAACAAATAGAAGAAAATACATTTAAATAAATACAATACTACAAAAAAAACACTAGATAGATATCATATACAAAATAAACACAAAAGTTGGGAGACCCGGTGAGAGGAAAAAAAAACTAACATCACTTTTGTAAAATTAAGAATGTGTAATCAAGTAAGACAAAGAACTTGCTGTGTGCAATCTAAAAGCAACACAGTTAAGCTAAAAAAATGCTCAGAAGGCTCAAGTTGTTATGCTTAGGCACTAAAACTGAGCATAATAATTTTAAAATTAAAACACACCTTATGTTATTTTAGTGATTTTCTAAAAGTTGTGACCGAATTAGCAGTGACCTGAGAGGTATCTAAAGCATTCCATTTTAAAATAGCGCGGTTTGGAAAAGAGTATTTTCTTGTATCAATTCTACATTCATCAATTTGCAGTTTAAAAGGATGTCCTCGAGTTTGGTTGGTGTTGAATAAAAATAAATCTTTTGATTGAAGACATGATTTGCCATTTATTATTTTGTATATTTCACATAAGTCTGTTTTAGTTCTTCTATCTGAAAGTTTTTCAAGTTTTAAAAAAGTCAACCGATTTTCATAGTTAGTGTATTTTAGACCGCAGCATCTAAATAATCTTCTGGTATAATATTTTTGAACTTTTTCTAATAAATTACAATCTTTTATGAGATAAGGATTCCAAATGACACTACCATATTCAAGCAATGGCCTAATATAGGATTTATATGCTCGTACCAAGTTTGTAACTGATTTAGCTGAGAAAGTTCTAAAAATTAATGCCGACCTTTGTAGAGCAGACTCAGCTATTTTTTGACAATGATAAGAAAACTTCAGGTTATGAGACATATAAATACCTAAATCTTTAATTGTTTTGGCTTGCTTTAGAACTTTGTTGTTTATAGTGTAATCGTTGCATACAAAATCACCTATAGGACCAATATGGAAAGTTTCACATTTGTCTTCAGCAAGGTTTAGTTGCCAGGTTTTTGACCACTCAGCCACTTTTTTAAGATCTTTTTGCATTTTAAAAACTTGAAGATTCATAGCTTCATTATTACTTATTGAAAAGTCTGTATATATTTTCACATCATCTGCGAATAATATAATTTTTGACTCTTTTACACAGTTAACAATATCATTGATATAAATTAAAAATAAGAGTGGGCCCAAAACTGAACCTTGCGGAACTGAACTGGTTACTTTGTATGAGGAGGAAACAGAATTATTAATAACTACTTTTAATGTCCTGTTAGTCAGAAAGGCACTGATCCAATTAAGAAAATTTCCTGTAACTCCATATTGTTTAAGTTTGTATAAAAGTTTTTGGTGAGAAACAGAGTCAAAAGCTCTGGCAAAGTCCAAATAGATAACATCTACAGACTTCTTGTTTTTTAGGCTTAAAGTCCAATCATTTACTACTTCTATTAGTTGCGTGACCGTTGAACTTTTGTCCTTAAAACCATGTTGAAACCTTGATAATATTTTATGGAACAAGGAGTAAAGTTTGTCACGAACTAACACCTCCATGGTTTTACAGGAGTAAGAGGTTAATGAGATTGGTCTATAGTTTTCTTTTCTGTTTTTTAATTTCTTTTTAAATATGGGAATAATTAAGGCTATTAGCCAATCATTTGGTAGTTTTCCAGTTTCAAAAGATTTGTTAAAAATTTTAGCTAAAGGTTCAGCCAGTACTTTTGCAAGGCGCTTCAAAAAATAGGCAGGTAGACAATCAGGAGTTTTAGAAAATTTATTTGGCAATTTTTTTAACACTTTTAACACTTCATTTGTTGAGAATTTCATATTTTCTAGTTTAATTTTAGTTTCAGGATGAAATGGAGGAAAATTTCCATCATCAGTTGTAAAGATGGAACTAAAATATTCAGCAAATATTTCAGCCTTTTCAGAGTCTTCAAATGCAAGAGTGGAGTCATTTTTAACCAAAGGTGGAATATAACTTCTTGATTTAATGTTTTTGTTAACAAATTTATAAAAACTTCCTATATCCCCTTTTTTGAGTATTTCTTTTTCGAGAGAAATTTTGTGGTTTTTTACAGCTTCCACATATTCTTTTGTGATTAAGTTATATTCTTCTTTGGTATCTTGAAATTTTCTTTTGTGCCAAAGTTTTAGTTTTCTTTTTTGAAGTTTCTTAATATTTGCTGGATACTTAGTTTTTTTGTTATTAAACTTTAAAGGTTTACTTGGCACATGTATGTTGATGCCTTCAATGAGTTTGTTTTTGAAACATTGCCATTGCTCTTCAACACTGTTTTGATTTTTAAAAAGATCATCCCAATTATAGGAAGCATACAGTTGAAACAGGGAATTGTAGTCTGCTTTTGCAAAATTAGGTACCATACTTACTTGTTTTTTAGTATTTTTATGAGGCATTAAGCCAGCGTCAAGCTCAAACATAATTGAAAAATGATCTGAATTTAAAAAATTTGGCGCTACTTCAGTAGAACAAAAAATGTCTACATCTGTCGTAAAAAGTAGATCTAAAAAATTTCCTACTCTTGTTGGTGATTTTAATATTTGTGTTAGTCCTAGTTCACTGAATAAAATAAGCCAGTTAAGTTCATTTTGACAATTGGAAACTACATCCATATTTTTCCACTCAATACCAGGGAGGTTAAAATCCCCAGTGAGAATGACAGTTCCTGTGAATTCATAAATCAGATTTCTCAAGAGCTCAAAAATCAAGTCATCTTCTTGTTTATTTGTTTGTGGACGTCTATATAGGCAAATAACCCTAATTTTAATATTTTTAAGGAATACATCACACGCTGTTATCTCAATTTCCTCATACTTTGAACTAATTTCAATCTCGGACATTTGATGCGTTTTCTTAAAAAGCGCTAGAACACCACCTCCAGGGTTATTACTTTTTCGGTCATAACGTATTATATTGTAGTTATTTAAGGTATCAAATTGAATGTTACTAATTTTTGGAGACAGCCAAGTTTCTGTAATTAAGATAAAATCGAAAAACACATTGTTATACGTGGCATCATTTCCAGAGGTTAAAACATCAAGTTCTGCTAGGGAATTTCTGACACTTCTTGCATTAAAGTATAAGGCCCTGATTTTCTCTGTGTTGCAAAAAGATTGCACAAATTCCTATGCAGCCCCAGATGTTTTTTCCTCTGCAAAATTTTTTTTTGCAATGCTGTCATATAAATATGGGTCTCCCAAATTACTATAACGGATGTACACTTTTGAGTTAGGGCACTTATCACGATAAGTTTTGAGGGTTACAAGTAATTTGGCCTGTAGGGACCTCTGGTCCATGGTCAGGGAAGGCCGGACAAACACCCCCTTGAACTTTTCTTCTCCTTTTAAGTTGGCACCAGACCTCGTAATGTGATTACGGAGTGAAGTGGTGGCAAGTTTCACTTTTAACAGTCTGGGTTTGGAACCTCTGCTGGTTCCCATTCGAAAAAAGTCCAAAACGGTGTTGTCACTTGTATTGCTATTATTACCATTCAGTTTATTAATAAGTTCTTTGACCTGGTCACCATCATTTGCCGACTCTTTCAATCCAGAGATGACAGCAAACTGTCCATGTTCCTTTTTTGCATCCATCTTGGAAACATGGTCCTCAAAAAGAGTGTTAAGAACTGGAAGGAGCTGTTGGATCACCTGTTGGCACACGTCAGCCACAAGTGTTGGAATAGTGTGTGACTGTGTCAGCCGGGATGCCTCCTCCAATTTCAAGACCCGATCCTCCAGCAGTGACTTTTCTGCTAGCCAGGCATCTCTCTCAGTCTCCAAATCCGCCACTTTTGCTCTGAGTGAGTCGATTTCGGCTGCACTTGACTGCTTTCTTGTTTTGGCGAGGGCAGCAGCGTCGGTCATTTTAAATCGGTTTAAAAAAAAAAAAAAAAAAAAAAAAAAAAAAACCAACCAAAAAAAAAAATATAAAGAACAACAAAAAAATATACAAATTTTATATAAAAATAATAAAAAATCAAAAAAAAAAAAAAAAAAAAAAAAATAAAAAAAAAAAACAAAAAAAAAAAAAAACCAAAAAAAAAAAACAACAAAAAAATAAAATTAAAAAAAAAATAACTAAAAAAAAAAAAAAAAAACAAAAAAAAAAAGAGCTCCGTAGATCTGTCCTTTAAAGTACAATTTTCAGCTTATATAAATTAAAACATGTTTTTAAATTATATTAAACTCGAATGCCATCAGGAAGCGACATTACTTATACACTGAATGTTGTTGGATTAATGCCAGCAGTTCATTTCAAATCCGTTTCTAAATACTTGAAATGGTTAAAATAAAAAATAAATATAAAAATACACCAATTTATATCTGAAAATGTCATTTATTGTGCAGAAAAATATTAAAAAAAGCATGAAAAATTACTTTCTGTCATAATAATATATGTTTTTTTTATCTTGTTCACTAATATCAAGATAATAGAGATATATGGCCCATCTATGCATACAAAAAACACTCTATCGCACAAAAAAACAAAAAAACGCACACCTAGATTCACCCACCAGGCCGCAAAAAATCAAAAACAACATCCCAATATCCCCCCCACCCCCCTCTCGCGTTGTTCTTTAGAACTTTTTTTATTGTTTTAAATAAATTGTAAAAATATTTTGAATTAGAAACAAATATTTAAACCTAATAATCTATGGGTTTTTCAATTATTCACAAGTAGCCCGTATCAGATCAGCCATACGGCTGACAAATAATGTTTTGTGTATTTTTCTGATTCATTTACTATATTTTTTCAAAAATCAAACCTTATATGATATATTACACGGACTGCAAGCTTCGCAATGATATATTATTTAGTTCATTTTGTTATGTGGTTGGGGGAAAGGGTCCATTCCTTTTTGGTTATAATGCGTTGTCCAGCATAAAAATAATTTTAATTATTGTTAATTTTAAGCACCATACGATGAGTCCTAAACTTTAAGCTTTCCAAAAATGCCTCATTTAGCCCTATTTTTTTATTTTGTGGTTAAGGAGAGTTTATCCCTCACTTGTGAAAAACGCGTTGTCCAGCATAAAGATGTCCATAATATTTTTTCAAACATTCAAACCTTTTGGGATATTCCTCGGACTGTAAGCTTTTTAATGATATATCATTTAATCTAATTCGTTTTGTGGTTAAGAGTCCCTCCCCCGTTTGGTGAAAATGCGCTCTCCAGCATAAAGGTGCCCATGTTATTTTTGTTCTCAAACATTCAACCACCTTATGACATTACCCGAACTGTAGGCTTTGCAATGATACCTCATTTAGCCATCCGTTTTGTGGTTGAGGAGAAGGGTCTTTCCTCTTCTTTCCCCCTCCCTTTAGGGAAAACGCGTTGTCCAGCATAGAAAGATGTCCATGTTATTTTTTTGCCAAACATTCAACCTCTTTATGACGTTCCCCGGACTGTGAGCTTTCTAATTATATCTCATTAAGATAAATCTGTTTAGTAGTTGTGGAAGAGGGTTCATCCCCTTTCTAGTAAAATTCCATTGTCCAGCATAAAGATGTTCATGTTAATTTTTTAAAATTCAACCGTTCCACAACATTCCCCGAACTAAAAACTTTCCAATGATATCTCATTTAGCCCAATCCTTTTGATGGTTGCATAGAAAGCGAAAAAACGTTGTCCAGCATTAAGATGTCCATGTTGATTTTGCCAAAAAAACATAATATTCCGGCTTACATTGACTAATAACTCTTACCAATAAGTTTTAGCCAATTCAAAGACAAAATTATTTAAATTCCAAAATTCATAAAGGTCCCCCTTTGATGAAAACACGTTGTACACCGTAAATATGTCCGCGTTAAAATTTTAATCCCTTAACGGCACTCCCCGGGCTATAAAATTTCCCATGATACCCTATTCACATTAATCGGTTAGGTAGTTGGGTTGGGGAGGAGTTAGGGAACGGAACACACAGACATACACATACAGACGGTACGGTGTCTTTAGAGCCACAAGTAGGGAACTTGGATCCATAGGAAATTTTTAAGAACATCGAGCCACGAGCAATGGGAACTTGGAGCTTTAAGAAAAAAATGGTTTCGGCTTAGATTTAGGTTCTACTTGGGCTTAGGTAAACGTTTTAGCGTTTTTTACTTTTGGCTTCAAGTTCCCCACCTACGGCTGCAAGTTCCCTATTTTTGGCTTCAAGTTCCAAAGGCTCCATCGACCCTAAATCATACAGACAGATACATACCTACGCACGCACTCAGGCAGGCACAAACACACACCGCACACGCGGGTGCACACACGATTGATCGATAATTTTGTTTGGTTTGATTTAGCATTTTTAAAGCAAAATAATAAAATTGTTTACAAGCGCTGTAATGCTAATCACAAACATATAGCACAACAAAATGTCCGACTTTACACTAAATTTTTGACTAAAATTCTGCTAGAAAAGTTGCACAAGCGTGTGCATGTACGCCTTTTCTAACAAAATTTCGGTCAAAAGCTTAAGGATGCAAGTGAAAAGTCAATTTTACCTAGGTAAAAGTCGGGTTAAATTTTTTCTATTGTTTTAAGAATAAGAACTTATCTGACTCGAGAGGTGGTTAAATATTTTCTCCCTAGGATTAATTTAATAAAAAAAAATACGCGCATTGACTAAATTTTTTATTTTGCGCGAGGTGGTTTTGCGGCGCGAGAAAAAAAATTTAAAAAAAAATTCATTGCAATTATTTCCTGTCCCATATGCGGCAGGTTTATTTATTTACAATAAATATTTATTTTTTTATATCGTTGGAATGGATTTATCGAGGTAAATATAAGGGTTTCTTCAGAATGCGACCCCCTGGTCTCGAGTAAAGCCCATTTCAAACGATACATCGTTCAGAACGTTTTTTAAACGTTTTGCTGTTCGACCATCGACATAGCGTTTGAGAGAGAAAAGCGCGCAAGGCTGAAAAATGGTAGTCGCGTATTTCCTAATACACAGGGCGCGCTGATTTGCGGCCGTTAATAAAACCCTGAGTGGAAAACATTATTACCGCATATTAAGTTATTATAAGCGTGTTTAAAACAAGTTTTAGTTTCTATTAATATGTTAAATAATTAAGAAATGTGTTGGAAATTCATTTGTTTATTAGTTATACCAAGAATACATAATATATATAGAGAAGAATGTACCACTCAATACTAACTTTTGCTACTATGCTGGTTCCAACATGACGCAAAACTTGCACACCGTGTGCAAGTTCCTGCACACCGTGTGCAAGTTCCTGCACACCGGTGTGCATGTTTCTGCACACCGGTGTGCATGTTTCTGCACACCGGTGTGCAAGTTCCTGCACACCGGTGTGCAAGTTCCTGCACACCGGTGTGCAAGTTTCTGCACACCGGTGTGCAAGTTCCTGCACACCGGTGTGCAAATTCCTGCACATCGGTGGGCAAGTTCCTGCACACTGGTGTGCAAATTCCTGCACATCGGTGTGTAAGTTCCTGCACACCGGTGTGCAAGTTCCTGCACACCGGTGTGCGAATTCCTGTACACCGGGGTGCAAGATTTTGCACACCGGTGTGCATGTTTCTGCACACCGATGTGCATGTTTCTGCACACCGGTGTGCATGTTTCTGCACACCGGTGTGCATGTTTCTGCACACCGGTGTGCAGTTCCTGCACACCGGTGTGCAGTCTCTGCACACCGGTGTGCAAGTTTCTGCACACCGGTGTGCAAGTTCCTGCACACCGGTGTGCAAGTTCCTGCACACCGGTGTGCAAGTTCCTGCACACCGGTGTGCAAGTTTCTGCACACCGGTGTAGAAGTTCCTGCAAACCAGTTTAAAATTGATTTTAGTTTAAAAAAGGTTGAAAAACTAATAAAATTATAATAATCGTCAAGCACTCAATAAACTAATGAATCCTTACGAAAATGATGTAAAAACGGTAAAAAACTACTGGAAAATAGTTTTACAAAAAAAGGGAAAAAAAACTTTTTAAAAACCTTGCTTGAAATTGATCAAAATGCTGCAGATTTAACGATTAAACTAATTAAATTTTGGGACCAAATTATGCGCAGGAATCCTTTTGTTAACCTTTTTTTATCCTTTTAAAAACTTAATACTTTTATTTTCACAGCGATTACAAAAAACTATGAATTATTATTTTCTAACCGATTAATGCAACAGATCTTTAAGGTCTTTTATAAAATAATTTAAATGAAATTCCATGTACATTGTTATGGCGCTTTGTTTAAGACATCAGACTAAAAATTTTACAAAGTTCGAATCCAGTTAAACTGAAAATTTTTGTTAGCAAACTGATTTATTTAAAATTTAGTTATTTTAATTTTCCGAATTCATGTATTTGTTAGATAGTATAATGCATGACCGTAGTCAGGATTATAGGAACGCGATTCAAACCTAATAAAAAAATTGGAGAATTGGTGATAATTAGACTCTTAAACTAAAACTAGAAAATTAAATTAAATTAGGTTAATTACATTTTTAGCCTTTTAATTTGCAGCTAGATTATAAAATAAAGTGATTTGTGATCAAAGACTAATCGGTAATCAAACAAAAACGCTGCTTTTACATCCTCGAAATTTGTACTCTTGGGGACCCAAGGGGGGGGGGTGGGGGGTTACGTCGCCTTAGATTGGCTACGCTCATGAAATGTGATAATAATAAAGTGTCTATTTAAACAATAAAATTTTATTCATATTGTAAAGTAGCAACAAAAAAATAAAAAGAAGCAAATGCAATGTGTACAATTTGAAAGTGTTAAATAGTTTAACAATATACTGTTATAGTGCTCAAAAATATAAACTTTAATTAGAGAATGAGAAAAAAGTTATTAAATTATTTTGCTTCGGCACTAAAGGAGTACATGGAATCGCTCAAAGGTGCGGTTTTTATTTTTTGGTGCAAATTTTTTGGTTTTTATTATTACTCAAAGGTGCACAAACTTTTTGTCTTTGATTTTTATTATTTTTTGTGAAAATCTTACCCCGTCCCCCAATAGCGTACAAATTTTTTTTCAACAAAATGTCTTCAGTTGTTCAGAAGATATGACCCACCAAACTAACAATTCTATACTTGAAATATTACTCAATGGGTATTAAAATTTAAATTACAAAATATGCATTCAAAAATAGCGGCTATTTTCTACTTTAATTTGATACCTTGATTGTTAAAATTGGTGCAGTATTTGTCAAGATATTGCGTTTCCCGTACAAAAAAACCCGCGAATTTTTTGCAAAAACACCAAACGACGGCAGTGGTTTATTAAAGTATGCCCAACATTTTTACCTACACTTCGTATTTTTTGCAAAAAAATCGCGGGTTTTTTGTACGAGAAACACAATATCTTCTTGACAAATACTGCACTAATCTTAACAATCAAGATAGCAAATTAAAGTAAAAAGTAGCCGCTTTCTTTAAGAGCATTTTTTGTAATTTAAATTTTAATAGCCACTCAGAAATCTTTTAAGTACAGAGGCCAAAAAGCCATTTTCGGAGAGTCCCACTGGAGATATTTTGATAAAAAAAAATATTTGTGGGCTATTGAAAGCGGGGTAAGGTTTTCAAAAAAATAATCAAACTTGAAGACAAAAAGTTTGACTCGGTACCGCACTTTTAACGTTTCTCCTGACGTGGCAAAAGCCAAAATTTAGCTTCGTTAGTTGATGAGAGTACATTATGAGAAATTGTTTTATGCAGCAAATTACACGTGTCATTTGAAAAACTTTTTTTAGTCTGGAATTGACGTCGGTGGGTATTTGTTGTGAATGTGGGCTCCATTGCACCGTGCAGAACTATATATTTAAAAACTCTCTTGCACAAATAGGGTAAACAAAAAGCCCATTCGTGAGGGCATATGTGATAGTGTCCTACTCTTTAATATCATGCTCCAGAGCTCCGAGGATCTCCCCCTTCAATGAGGGATTTTAAAAAAATTTAAGCCTGAAATACATTTGAAGAGTTACTCTATTAATATTTTTAGGACTATTGTTATCGTTTTAAATAAGTTTTGAAAACAATTTCGTTTACAAATAATATGACAAAATAACCGATGTATCACCCAAAAGGTAAGTTTTTTGAAGTCGAGATGTAGAATATGAGATGTTGAAAGACGTAGTGTAAACACAAAACTTCCAAACAACAATGTTGTTGTGGACAAGTTTTGGTTACGCAGATTAATGGGTTTTTTTAAACAATTTTGTGGTTTGTTAAATATTTATTAAGCCAAAAATAAAATAAATGTTTCGCGTCAAAATATGATCTTTTATGTAAAAATTTCCACAAAATACCGGCGAAAATTCCCCATAACAGAAAACAGTTCAAATTAAATATATATGTTTTTTAATTGGGCCTATTCTTTGAGCCACATTTTTTAAAACTGATGTTCAGGAACTTGCACACCGGTGTGCAGGAACTTGCACACCGGTGTTCAGAAACATGCACACCGGTGTGCAGAAACTTGCACACCAGTGTGCAGAAACATGCACACCGGTGTGCAGAAACTTGCACACCGGTGTGCAGAAACTTGCACACTAGTGTGCAGAAACTTGCACACCGGTATGCAGAAACTTGCACACCGGTGTGCAGAAACTTGCACACGGTATGCAAGTTTTGCGTCATGTTGGAACCAGCATAGTGGCAAAACTTCGTATTGAGTGGTACATTCTTCTCTATATATATTATGTATTCTTGATTATACCAAAAATATATAATTTTGGTTATACTACTAAACATTGCAAACGGTGTTTAAAACTCTTCTTATTAATGAAAACTTTGTTAGTGAAATATCCAATATCTTTTCATTTAAAAACAAATCCAAAACACGAACCCAAAAAATCTAATTATGTTTCAAATAAAATATGCTTGTTTATATGCGATATGCTTGTTTAAGCACCTTTTGTAATGTTTAGTAGAATAATTAATAAACAAACGAATTAACGAATTTCAGAAACAGTTCTTAATTATTAAACATAATAGGGTAGTGCATTTAATTTCGGCACTTTTCCCAATTGGGCATTTTTGATTTTGGACTATATCTTTGGTAATCCTGGACGGAATACGACGTTTGATAGCTCAAATGAGAGCTAATTATATGTAGATTACTGTCGTGAGCTGTTTATTTGTTATGTTATGATATTTTCATGTGAAAATGTGTGATTTATAAAAAATAAAATTGTTACTCGTTTTTAGAACATAGGCATTTCATGATTACGCAATAAATTGGTTTAAAAATTAAACTGTCCTGGTAAAATTTAGTCTATTTTCCGAATTTTTAGTCCCCCTGGTTCTACGTTGCGTCTGTGGTGAGCAATAGTTATAAAATAAAATAGTGTAATTTCGGAACTCATATGCTGCAGGTAAAAACGGATTGAATTAACCCGTACTCAACCGGTCCAGTTCTAGAACTGTTCGGAACAGTTTTAGAACTGTTCGGAACAGTTCTAAACTAAATTGGAAACTGCCGCAAATTTGGGCAAACTGGAAAGTACACCGACACCGACCAAATTCTACCGTAGTTTTTACAATAAAAGGTGGTCGGTGTCGGTGGACGGTGTACTTTCCAGTTTGCCCAAATTTATGAGAAATTCGGCATTTGAAAATGCCGAAGTTGTACTTTGGTGCATTATAAAAGTCACCGAAACATTTTCCAACACTTATCACGTGATTTTATTGTGTATTTCCGTTGTTTTATGTGTTTAAATATCATTTGCGGAGTTTTATTTATTTTTTGATTTTGAGAACTGCAAATCAGTCCTAGAACTGTTCTAGAACTGTTGAACAGTTTTAGAACGCATAGCACAGGGGCATGTAGAGTACCGGTTAAGTGGTCGGGTGTTCAATTGTAGTTGTAAATAGTAAAACAACGTTGAAATGTGTATGGGTCATAGCACTGCACTTAAACTCGATTAAGAGGGTCCTTTTAAAAAGTGTCGAGATTAAATGCACTTTTTTTCCAAATTTTGCTCATTTTGATATCGTTTGGCATTTTAGCTGTAACTTTTTGCCAGTTTCACGTTGAACAACAAGTAGAAGCTTAAATTAAAGAAAACTGTCTGAAGATAATGATAGGCTTTTAAATTTTTGAAAATGATGATTTTTTTACTGAGAAAAAATCGATTGTTTGTAAAGTGCCGAAATTAAATGCACATATTTAATTTCGGCAATTTTCCATTTTTTTAAAAACTGATTTAATTAAGTAAAAAAAAAATACTTTCGTACAATGAAGCTTTTGTGACGCAATGCAGTATCGTAAAAGCTTCAAAATGAGCTATCAAACATGAAAATCGGGCAATATAGTAAAAAGTTACATCGGAAAAACAAAAAAGTGCCGAAATTAAATGCACTACCCTAATAGAAACTAAAACTTGTTTTAAACACGCTTACAATAAGTTAATACGCGGTAATAATGTTTTCCACTCAGGGTTTTATTAACGGCCGCAAATCAGCGCGCCGTGTGTATTAGGAAATACGCGACTAAGATTTTTCAGCCTTTTCTCTCTCGAACCCTGTGTCGATGGTCGAACGGCAAAACGTTTGAAAAACGTTCTGAACGATGCATCGTTTAAAATGGGGTTTACACGAGACCAGAACTGTACCTATAACAATTATTTTATCAATTTAAATTTAACTGATTTGGAACAAAATCGCTAATTTTTGCCAGCAAAATTTGACCAAGTTTTGTATATTTTTCGAAAAGGCAGAAATTAAAAAAATTGCGTCCAAATTACCCGTTTTTTTTAAAGCCGTAATTGGTCGTATCATGTCCAGATAGCCTCATACAAATTATCGAGGTGAGCCATCTATAATTCAACCATAGAAAAAGTGCGGTTGCACAAATGTTTTCCAAACAAACTTCTTAATTTAATCGTAATTTTTAATTATCATATCATCACATAATAAAAAAACCCATTTTTATTTTCCATATGAATAATATAAAATAAAAAAACTCAATAACAGCCACAATTTATAAGTACAAAACGAGCATTTAATTACAATAAAGTAAAATAAATAATACCAAGTCCGTAGCCACAGGGGAGATTGGAGGGTTCCCTCAAATTCTGGAAAAGCAAAAAATTTGTAAGGATTTTTTCCTTTGTTTTTTTTTAAAATTAGAATTTTTTTTCCTAATGTTGAAAGCTATCAAAAATACATAAATACATGTAATTTAGGATCATGAAACTTCTTATTCACAAAAATAAAGATATTCATAATTGAAAACATTAGTGCAGCGCATAACTGCAGCATATACTATAAAAACCTAACCAAAATTGAATAAAGATTTTTTTTATTTTAGAAAAACGTTTGTTTTTTTTTAAAAATTAAAATGGCATATAAAAATACCTTAAAACTATTTAATTATAATTTTTATTCTTGTATCTATTAAAAAAAGAGAAAATAAATCAGGATTCTGTAATTAAATTTAGGTTTCCTGGTGCCTTTTAGGAGCTTAAACTTAAAAAATTTCTCACCCTGGGGGGCATTCTGCCCCCCAGACCCGCCTGACAAGTGGCTCTGCCCCTTGACACCGCTGAGGTTCTACCGCCCCAGAACCCTCATTTCTGGGGGCTCATGCCCTCAGACGCAGACCCATTTGTGGGCACGCAGTGGCGTGCCCAGAGGGGGGGGGGGCGCCCCCAGATTTTGTCGTAAGAGGAGACCCTTACGTTTTTTTAAATTTTGGGAGAAAATTTTTTTTCGTTAATATTAATAGAGAAACTTTCCTAATGCCTTCCAAAAGCATGGTACAAGTTCCATACGTGTACCGAAATTCGATTTGACCGATCCAAAAGTAAATACAAGTTACAAAACATTTTTATAGCCTAATTAGATCACGTAGACCTCATTTTTGTGGTTATTTTTGAGATTTAAGCTAGTGGTAAAAAGTTATGAGCCAATTTATACACAAAAATTGCCTTTATTAGCATGTGCAATTTATGATGTTAAGGAAAAAAAATTTGTTAACCAACAAACGAAATTAAAAACTATGTTTTAACAATGCTAGAAGTCAGAAGAACTCAAAAATTTTCAAAAAAACTGAAAACTCGAAACTCACATGGATCACCAAAAACATGGACAACAAAATTTTTTGGCTTTAAACGCTAATTTAAACTTATTTTCTCACCGATTTATTGTTCCTAAGCCTAAGCAAAACCTAAAAATCAAACAAAATTGTAATATAATTGATTTTTATTGAAATAAATTGTTTTTCAAAAATGTGAATTTTTTCACAACTAAAATTTGATAGGTATTTAAACGGTTATTATAAAAGATTGGTTGTAACAATGAAAAAAATAAAAGTATAATTGTAACTGCCAGACACTTGGTAATACGAAAAAAATAATATTAATTTGATTAAAGGCCTAATAAAAAAATTTTTTTAATAACATAAATTGTACATTCCAAAAAAAGGCTTTTTTTGGGTACAAATTGGCTCATAATTCTCTTTCAGAAGCTTAAATTCGAAAAAAAAATAACAAAAATGAGGTCTACTTGTTTGATTTAGGCTATAAAATTGTTTTACAATTTGTAATTACTTTTGAATCGGTCAAATCGAATTTTGGTACACATATGGAACTTGTACCCAAAAGCATATTAATAGTTAAAAAACCAAAATATACCCACTACGCATAGGTGGGCAGCCTCTCGAATTTTGGGGGGGTATAGGGGGGGCGTCAAATTTTAGGGGGGTGTCCAGCAAGAACCAAATTTAGAGGGGGGGTGTACACAATATATACGCGCTGCCTAAAAATGAGCTTAACACGCGCAAAAAAACGTAAAACAAGCTTATAAATGCTTTAAACCTGTGTAAGATTAAAATAAGACCTTATTGCAACTTATAAATTTTATTTTTTTAATTCTTTTAATAATAATGTGCAGTGGCGCAGTAAGGATTCATTTTGGGGTGGTCGGTCTGGGCGGAAGAAAAATTGGTAACAAAGCGGCGCGAAGCGCTGCCGCCTGCGCCGTGTAGCGGCGCCAGCCGACGTGAAGCGTTGGCCGGGGGGTCTGGGGGGTGTCCCCCCAGCCGCCGGAGGCGAAAATTTTTTAAAATATATACTAAAAACGGCTTAAAAATCGTCTCCTGGTGATCGCGTGAACATACATTTTACTTTTGTTTTTTACCTAATTTCTACATAATTTTCTGTGATCTTAAAAATTCAGTCAGGGGGGTTCGGGGGGAATAATGCCCCCTGGAGGAGAAAATTTATAATTTGAGGCGCTAAAATACACTAGAAATTTTAATTCCAAATGATACTAATTACAAAATTTAAGGTTTTTTATAGCTATACTATACATTTATAACATGTGTTTAAAACGTTAAAAAAAGGATAATAGTGTTTATAGTAGTTTTATTAAACATGTATGCCTTAACTACTGAATGGGATAATCGATTTGCAATTGAAAAACTAAGATAAATTGCCAATTTAAACTGCCCACGTAGCGGGGGAATTTAAAGGTAATAAAAGGTAATGAATGGGGAAATAAGTAAACACTCCGCGCGAAGCGCGAAAAAATTTTTTAGTCCTTTTAAAACACTTAAAAATTTTTCTTTGGGCGGCGAATTTGGGGGGGGGGGGTGTCCCCGACTACCCCAAATTTAAGGGGGGGTGTCAGCAAAATCCGAAATTTTGAGGGGGGGTATAACCCCCCCCAACCCCCCCCCCCCTGCCCACCTATGCCGCTACGCGGGTAGTTTAAATTGCTACTTATCTTAGTTTTTTCGATTTCACATCGATTATCCCGTTCAGTAGGTAAGGCATACATGTTTAATAAAACGACTATAAACACTATTATATTATCCTTTTATTCACGTTTTAAATACATGTTTTAAATGTACAGGTATAAAAAAATTTTAAATTTTGTATTAAGTGTCTGGAATTAAAATTTCTAGTGTATTTTAGCGCCTTAAATTAAAAATCCCCCTGAGAAGGGGCTCTGCCTTGACCCCGCTGGGGGGTTCTCGCCCCCAGGGTTCTGGGGTCAACCGCAGAGGTCGAAAAAGCAATTAAAACAGCAAATAACTCAAAAGCGTTTGGCCCAGATAATCTTACCATATTTCACCTCAAAAACCTTGGTCCCCTTGGAATCAAATACCCAGACCTGTGCACTGCCCCCCCCGGGGTTAAAACGGGGGAGGGCAATTCCAAAATGGGGGGGCACGGGGGGCAACTTTTTTGAAACGAGGGGGGCAATAAAACGGGGGGGGGCAAGCAGGGGGGAAAGAAAAAAAGAGAAAAAAAGAGAAAAAAGAAGGGAAAAGGGAAAAAAGGGACAAAAAAAGCGGAAATAAGGTAAAAATAGGTCTAAAATGGCTTAAAATACATTGAAATAGGCTAAAAACTGCAAAAAATTCGCGATGATGGCGTCATCATAGGTCAAAAATGGCGTCATAATTTTAGGGTACTTTTTCATTTTTTGGTGGGGGGGGGGGACAATAAAACGGGGAGGGGCAAATACTCCAATAAAACGGGGGGGCATTTCAAACCGTGCACAGGTCTGAATACCTAACTGGAGCGTGTTCAACCTCTCTCAAATCAAACAGCATACCAAAAATCTGAAAAACTTCATTCAAAATACCACTACTAAAACCCGGAAAGGATCTCAGCATTACAACCTCCAATATCTCTTCTCTGCCCAGCTATAAAAATTTTGGAAGCAATAATTCAACCGATCTTTCTCCAACATCTAAAACAGCACCCAGATGAGCATGGATTCAAACCCAAACATTCAACAACAACTGCCCTGCTTCAACTTACAACTGACATAGCCACCGAATTCAACTAAAAACCCCACCCAGACGTACAATAGTAGCCGCCCTGGATCTAACCAAGGAATTTGACACAATCAGCATCGATATTTTAATAACCAAGATAGCCAACAGCACACTTCCAGCCTACCTCATCAGATGGCTAAGTGGTTACCTCAGAGGCAGAACCTGCAAAACAATTTTCAAAGACTCCACTCTCCAAAGCCAGGATAGTTCAAACAGGAGTTCCTCCAAGCTCCATTATCTCACCAACCCTCTTTATTTTCTATATTTCAGACCTACCACCTCCACCAGCTAATGTCAAAATAGTCTCCTATGCTGACGATACCAGTTTACTACACCGGAAACAAGATTACAGAAATGGAACGGAATCTCACCAACTACCTCAACATTCAAAATTAATATCTGGACAAAAACTACCTCAAACTATCAACAGAAAAAGTCAACAGTCACAATCTTCTATTCTTCATCACAAAAATTTAAC
>JASAMX010033630.1:0-42996 GCA_030248175.1 Microlaimidae sp. YZB2_3
GCTGCAAGTGTTAATTTGTGTATTTTTATACATTTGCGTCTCATTTTATTATTTTATTTTATTTTTTTTTTGTATATTATTATGTGTTCATATAATATTCAACCAAGGTCGAAAGTCTGAATTTCAAATCAAAATTCAAATAGATTAATCAGCTTGTTGAAAAACAAAGTCATCGGTCCATTCGACACTGTTTACACGAATCTTAAACAAAATATACTAAATAAACACAAAAAAATCGAACAAAAATAGCTTTAAAAACCTGATTCATACGTCGTCCAAAGTGTTCAAAAAAATCAATTTTCGGTAATTTAAAGGTTATTTTTTTAGATTTTTTTCTTTATTATCACTTTAACCGGTTTTTTTAGCACACCTAAAAGAGGTTTTTTTTTTAAATTTTAAGTACATAGCGTTTCCGTGTATTTTGCTCTTATAACAAAAAGTTTTTACAAAGCGTTTAAAAGATTTTTAATTTTATTTCCAAAACAAAAAAATCGTGCTTTGAACGGTTTTAAATTGGTTAAGGCAATATTTTTAGACAAGCTTACCTGAGAATCATAAAAGATCATGTTTTCAAAAAAACAAAACACGTTTAAATTTGCCAAAACAAAATGTTTGGCTTTTTGGTAATTAAGGACAGCGTATTAATCAAACAAAATATTGATTTATTACATATCACATAAAATCTTTTTTTGCTAATCAAATTGCTGCAAACACTCATTAAAAATGTACCAATATAAGATTAGATAATGTATAAGAGTTATTAAAATATTGATGTTTTTCAAATTTATAAACACAAGATTAATAACTTTTTAGAAAAATAGCACGAATTGTTTTCAGTGATGTGTTCTGTTAACGTGCATTTTATTTGTATTCTATTTTTTTGGTTCCGTTGTTTGGTGAAACTAAATATACTCGAGGCTGCTATTTCACGAACTGGGCACAGTACAGACCGGGTGTTGGAAGGCAAGATATCGTAAAAAATATATAGAAATATTAAAATTTCAGTAAAATCACGTAAATATGCTTCCAACTTATACCGATGACTTTGAACAGTTTTCTATTTTTATCATGATGAAAACAAAATCTAAACCGTATAAACATGGAAATTTTTTATTCAAAAAATATTTCAAGCGTTAATTGCAATACTCTAGTTATTATCACTTAAGTATATGTACTAGTGATGTTCCTATCCTCTACTATCATGTTCAGGAGCTTTTGCCATTTAAAGCGGAGGGAGCTCCGGAGCTCCGCCCTTTAAACGAGTGATTTTAAGCTTATTTAAGCTTCAAATAAATTTAAAATTACTCTATTAGCATTTTTAAGACTATTTCCAGCGTTTTAAATACGTTTTGACAAAAATTTGGTTTACAAAAATTTTTGACAATATAAACTATAGGCACCTTGCACTGGAACTCATTTTATACATGAAGTATGCAATACACATAAACGTCACCATAATGGATAATTACCGTATCTCCTACTTATCTTTCGTAGTATGCAGATCAACCGATCAAAAGCGCGCGAAATTTCAATCGGTTGATCCGCATACTACGAAAGATAAGTAGGAGACACGGTAATTATCCATTATGGTGACGCTTATGTATATTGCATACTTCATGTATAAACCGAGTTCTAGTGCAAGGTGCCTATAGCATCACTATTTAATTATTTATGAAGTTAGTACAAAAATAGGGCCTCTGGAGCTCCGGGGAACATCACTAATATGTACCAGTAGTAGGCTATATTACTCAACTCAAAATAAACTTTCGCTGCTTAATGTGTATATTTTTTACATTGTGCGTAAGATACACACCGGCAGATTACATGCCAGGTTTATGCACACATTTGTTCTACGCGTTTGCTTCGTTAACAAATGACTACAGAATTGGGTGAGTTCGCTTAGTTATGTTTCTTTTTCTTTTGGGTTTCAAATACAAAATTGATGAAGGATTTTACAATGGAGAAAAAATAATCAAAAAATATTAGTTTATGATCATTATAAAAATTGCAATATGAATAGTAAAATAGTTATTAATAGTTACAATAATAAAAAATATTCAACTTCTTGCATGCAGAGAATCTCTGTTTATGATGAAAGCTTTCCTCAATACTTTAGTGCACATTCTTTAGGATTATCGCCTTTTAGAAATATTTATTTAGTATAACTGAATGGAATGATGTTCAATTATATGCTGACATTGTCAATCTTAAATATCAGGACCCCGATCTAAAAACCTTGATTTCTATCGGAGGATGGAAACGAAATTTAAAGTACGCTTGAATTATTATTACTTATTGTCAATTATTATTATAAAAAATAATTTGATTTACATCCAATGTATAAAAATAAAGACAAAACAAATTTTTCAATCACATACAAAAAATGTTTAACAAGATCTAGTAATTTAAATATTAAAAAAATATTTATACAAAAGAAAGAGAATCATCTTTTCTTAGTAAAAAACACGATACACCATATTGTGACTATTTTTAAACATATTTTGGCATAATCTCGTAACGAAAAACTGTTTGCTTTGGCTCCTTAAAATATAAAAAATAGAAGTTTGATATTGATATTAAAAATATGCCTCTTTTCCACCGCAAAAAATAAAATCGCCTTCTTTACAACTTCTGGCACTATAGATTTTACTAACGTTATAAGATTAAGATTATATTTTGTTTAAATAATTACTTAATTACATTATTTGTTTTTTTTAATTAAAGTCTAAATTTTTGTTTATAGTAGTGAAATGAATACGTAATTCATATTTGTATTTTTGTAATTATACCCATAATTATTTTGCCCCAGTCGTTTTATGTTTATTGCCGTTTAAGAATTTAGTATAATTTTAATTATCAATTTTACTTTGCCAGTTACAAATTTTAAAGAGAGTTTGAAACAATGGCAAGCAATCCGGATTGCCGGAGAAAATTTATTTCGAGCGTCATCTTATTTCTTCGTCAGCACAAATTCGACGGACTTGACATAGATTGGGAATTTCCGGGAGAAAAAGACAAAGAAAACTTTGCACTTCTGCTTGAGGTACAACGTGATTGGTTACCGCATTAATAACCGTATCAACTGCTGCTGGGTCTAAAAGAGTTTATTTTGAGTTGAGTAATATAGCCTACTACTTGGTACATATTGTAGTGATGTTCCCCGAAGAGTACGCAGAGGCCCTTTTATTTTTATTACTAACTTCATAAATAATTAAATAGTGATGCTATAGGCATCTTGAACCAGAACTCGGTTTATACATGAAGTATGCAATATACATAAGTTTTCGTCACCAATTTATAATGGATAATTACCGTGTCTCCTACTTATCTTTCGTAGTATGCGGATCAACCGATTGAAATTTCGCGCGCTTTTGATCGGTTGAATTTTCATACTACGAAAGATAAGTAGGAGATACGGTAATTATCCATTATGGTGACGTTTATGTGTATTCATACTTCATTGTATAAAATGAGTTCCAGTGCAAGGTGCCTATAGTTTATATTGTAAAAAATTTTGGTAAACCAAATTTTTGTCAAAACATTATTAAAACGATAGAAATATTCTTAAAAATGTTAATAGAGTAATTTTAAACGTATTCAAAGCTTAAATAGGCTCAAAATCGCTCGTTTAAGGGGCAGGGCTCCGGAGCTCCCTCCGCTTTAAATGGCAAAAGCTCCTGAACATGATAGTAGAGGATAGGAACATCACTAGTACATATACTTAAGTGATAATAACTAGAGTATTGCAATAAACGCTTGAAATATTTTTTGAATAAAAAATTTCCATGTTTATACGGTTTAGATTTTGTTTTCATCATGATAAAAATAGAAAACTGTTCAAAGTCATCGGTATAAGTTGGAAGCATATTTGCGTGATTTTACTGCAATTTTAATATTTCTATATATTTTTTACGATATCTTGCCTTCCAACACCCGGTCTGTACTGTGCCCAGTTCGTGAAATAGCAGCCTCGAATATATTTAGTTTCACCAAACAACGGAACCAAAAATAAGAATACAAATAGCGCGTTAACAGAACACATCACTGAAAACAATTCGTGTTTTTCTAAAAAGTTATTAATCTTGTGTTTATAAATTTAAAAAACATAGATATTTTAATAACTCTTATACATTATCTAATCTTATATTGGTACATTTTTAATGAGTGTTTGAAGCAATTTGATTAGCAAAAAAAGATTTTATGTGATATGTAATAAATCAATATTTTGTTTGATTAATACGCTGTCCTTAATTACCAAAAAGCCAAACATTTTGTTTTGGCAAATTTAAACGTGTTTTGTTTTTTTGAAAACATGATCTTTTATGATTCTCAGGTAAGCTTGTCTAAAAATATTGCCTTAACCAATTTAAAACCGTTCAAAGCACGATTTTTTTGTTTTGGAAATAAAATTAAAAATCGTTTAAACGCGTTGTAAAAACTTTTTGGTATAAGAGCAAAATACACGGAAACGCTATGTACTTAAAATTTAAAAAAAAACCTCTTTTAGGTGTGCTAAAAAAACCGGTTAAGGTGATAATAAAGAAAAAAATCTAAAAAAATAACCTTTAAATTACCGAAAATTGATTTTTTTGAACACTTTGGACGAAGTATGAATCAGGTTTTTAAAGCTATTTTTGTTCGATTCTTTTGTGTTTATTTTGTATATTTTGTATAAGATTCGTGTAAACAGTGTCGAATGGACCGATGATTTTGTTTTTCAACAAGCTGATTAATCTATTTGAATTTTGATTTGAAATTCAGACTTTCGACCTTGGTTGAATATTATATGAACACATAATAATATACAAAAAAAAATAAAATAAAATAATAAAATGAGACGCAAATGTATAAAAATACACAAATTAACACTTGCAGCAAATGTTATATGGTTAAAAAAATAATTTTTTCGGCTTTTATATAGGCCAGTTCAGGACGGTTCAGAAGATAAAAATGCAATAAAAGGGGAGCGAACTTCGCGCGGATCTATTTCAGCATTCCGCTACCGACAAACGAATTAGCGCTACTGGAGCTAGCGGAAAATACTAGGAAGTTAACACTAATTGTGTGGACAGTATTGACCTTTACGAATGGGATGTTTGTTCAGCTAACACAATGCTTCTCGTCAAGTAGTGGCCGATGAGGACGGAAAGTTGGGTAAAAAAGTACAACAGACTCTTAGTGAATATGGGTGCCGCCTAGACGTTTAGCACTATCAACCATTGTCCGGGTGCTATTGTTACGCCTTTGGTTAAGTGGATTAGGAAGAGCGCAGTCTGGTAAAAGTGGTACTGTAAAAAAACAGTACGCCGCTTTGTCAATCAGTTTCCATTTGTCAGTTTATTGTGGTTTTGGTGGTAGGAAACAAAAGAGTTTTATGTATTACATTTTTAGCTGCAAATTTGTCTTTTATAGACATATTGTTGCTTTAAATTAAATTTTTTTAGTCTTTTAGAAAACTCGGATTGAAATTCATAAAATAGCAGATATATCGAAAAAAACGAAGTGATTTTAGTATTAAGATTTATTTTGAATATACTTGGTTACATAAATTATAATACTTCATTTGAAAAAAATAATTTCTACAAAAATTGATGAAAATCCTTTGAAGTGTGACGGTACAAAGTCTTTTCGATGCTTTTTGTTGATTGCTGCAGAGCATTTTGTCTCCAATTTTAATGTTGTTTTTTTTTTTGAAAAACCTTCCCAAAGTCTTGTAATTTTTTTACAACTCAAATAAGAGCTTTCAAAATTAAACAAAAAAAATTTTATTGGGGGTTACAAAAAAAATTCATTATCAAAATATTTATAAGTGTAAAAAAACGCGGATTTTAAAGGATCCGATTTTGTATAAAACGTGACAAGTAGCAAAACTGATGGAAAACAAGTATGTTGTTTTATATTATACTTAATTTTATTTGTTTGAGTTGTTTTATTACAAAATTATCTAAAAACAAATCAGTCTTTTGTTAATATTCTAAAATTGTATGTTTTACAATATTTTGTTTCATACAATTTGAATTAAGAAACTAGCCTTGAAAAATGCTCTAAGAATAGAGCAGGAAAAAGGGGCGATTTTTCCCCGGGCGTATGTTTAGACAGAAAAGATGTAGACTAGTCTGAGATGGACATTATGTGGACTATAGAAAATTTGCATTTGGTTTGGCCAGCTGCTCACTAAATAAAAATTTCTACGATATGATAATGATTTGTTTATACATTGATCTAATCACACAGCACTGTTGCATTTTTTTTAGTTTGATGAAATGTCAATTGAAAAAATCATACTCACAGCAATCTTTGACAAGCGCGAAATCGCCACTTTTTCAATTAGAAGGTTATATTTGTATGTTAAGAAACAACTATAAATTTGAAAAAGTGGCGATTTCGCGCTTGTCAAAGATTGCTGTGAGTATAATTTTTTCAATTGACATTTCATCAAACTAAAAAAAATGCAACAGTGCTGTGTGATTAGATCAATGTATAAACAAATCATTATCATATCGTAGAAATTTTTATTTAGTGAGCAGCTGGCCAAACCAAATGCAAATTTCCTATAGTCCACATAATGTCCATCTCAGACTAGTCCACATCTTTTCTGTCTAAACATACGCCCGGGGAAAAATCGCCCCTTTTTCCTGCTCTATTCTTAGAGCATTTTTCAAGGCTAGTCTACCACTTTTTTTAATTAAATTAAAAAATAGCCTAATAAACTATAGTTTTAGCTGCGCAATGACATATGTTTATAATCATTCCGTTGCCGAGATATACTCTTTTAAATAAAAAATAATAAGAAGAAGATGATGAATTTAAATTACAAAATTTACCCACGTTGTTTAATTATAGTTAGTGCGGTGCAGTGGCGCTCCAGACAAAGTTTACCTACGTTCTCTAAATATAGTTGGCGCGATGCCGTGCGCCAATGATTGCAATTATAATTCTAAAGTAAAAATAATAATAAGAAGAAGAAGATGATGAACATGAATTACAAAATTTACTCACATTCTCTAAGTATACGTGGCGCAGTGCGGTGGGTTAGGCACCCCCGCACCACCGATAATTACCTACCGGCGCGTGGCGCTCCCGCGCCATCGACGCTTTTTATTATTTTTTAATAAATAAAACTTTGAATTAATTTTGTCACCAGTGATGCAAGAATTAAAAAAAGTAATCTGTTGTTTTTGCCGTTTTCCGCGCGGTTGAAGCAGATGGCGCTGGGAACTGGTTCCGTTTCTGCCACCAATTAAAACCCGTCTGCTTTTTTTGTGCGGTTTTTATGAGGGGATGTTGGTTGTCTGCTCTGTACAATCCTTATTGTTGCCAAAAGGCTGTTATTGTGCGGTTGGGAGTTTTTATTTGTCTATTTTTCAAATTTTTTATTTTGATCAATAAATCGATAACAAGGACCTAAATGAAAAAAGTGCTTCCTAAGAAAGTTGCGTAATTCCTTCTTCTTTCTAATGAGCCCATGTTTATTTTTGATCAATCAGTAACGAATGAGGAATATCGCTTTTAAGGATGGAGCGTTGGAATAATAATAATAATAAGAAGAAGAAGAAGAAGAAGAAGAAGAAGGTTCTGAATTTCAAAATTTACCCACGTTCTCTAATTATGGTTGGCGCGGCGCCACGGGGCTAAATCGCCCCGTGGCGCTCCCGCGCCACCCATGATGGGTTAAGTCACTGCGCGGTTAACCGTTGTTGATGGCGTCATCGAAAATCACAAAACCTTTAATAGTTTTTTAGCCAATTAAAAATCTAAACATTTTACATAACTAAAATATTACCCATATTTTTCTGATATTAAAAACCTAAAAACTTTTGCTAAACATACCTGAATTTCATACTAATAAGCTTAATTTGCTTAACTTTTTTTTGTTTTTTTTTTTGGGTCCCCCAAAAATTTTTTCCTGTGGTAAATATTTGGAGCTGATTTTTTGCACGTAGATGCTAAATTGCCCCCTCACCTGAATTTTATTCTCGTATATGCTCTATTGCCCGTAGTTAAACCTCTGTTCATGTGAAAAACGACCAGTTTTTTTCTAAGTTACGCATTAGGTACTGGGGTACTTGTGTGACACTTTTTTTCCTTACTGAATTACATATTAAGTAACTTCATTCAGTAATACACATTCTCTTGTGGTTATTTTTTTGGTTTAAATTATAATTCCTTACCTTTTTATAAAAATTACTAATTTTCAACGGGAAGAGCGAAAAAATATCCTTACCACTAATTAGCAGCCATATGGCAACAATAAAAATATTTAAAAAAATAAAATGAAATAAATCTTGGGTGACGTGTGAGCGCTGCGGGATACAATGTTTCAATAGACGGAAATTTATCAAAATCGAAACAGAAAAAAACTCTTTTTTATATGGAATACTATGAACCTACAATCACTCCAAAAATTTAATGCGAGAAAAGACTGGTCTGGGTAACCTCGTAAAATTGTATGGAACCTGGAAAAAACATTTACAATGGCGTGGTTTTGTTGTTAAAAAATAAACCATCAATCCAGAAAAATCAAGCACAAAACAAAAGTCCAAATAAAGGCCCGTTCACACTTATGCACAATGCACGATGCACAATGAACAATGTGTTAAAACTCCAAAAATAGGTGTTCACACTTACGCACAATGCACGATGCACAATGCACAATGCATTATCGGACTTGGAACGGCGTTCCAAGTTTTGTGCGAGTAGCAGCGCGCTTCGAAAATTTGTACGCACTTTTTTCGCAAAATACATACGTTGAGAACTCTTCTGCTTTAAAAAACGAATCAAATAATAAATATTCTTGAACAAACGACTTCACATTTCATTATACAAAAAGTTTAAAACATATCTTTTGTGTTTAAACAAATATAAAACATAATTCTATGGAAAAATAAATACAAAAAGAGTGATTTTAGAACTACATTTTGGCTTTTTTTAGCTTTGTTGACTAATATTCAGGATTGTTTATCCCTAAATCGGTCAATTCGAGTTTTTTGTCAACTTGGATTTGCAGCAACGCTATTCTTTGTTAGGTTTCGTTTTTTAATAAGAGAAACAAGCATTTTAAACCGTATTTAACAATATTTTTGGCTGAAAATTCGTTTTAATGCATTATGCATTGTGCGTAAGTGTGAACAGGTACTATAATGCATTGTGCATCGTGCATTGTGCATTGTGCATTGTGCGTAAGTGTGAACGGGCCTTAAAGCTAATTTCCAAAAAAGTGGTTAAATCAGGTCTAACTAAAAAAATTTAAACAGAAGAAAAACACACTATTTTATATGGTTCTTTCAGGTTCCATACAATTTTACGGAGTTACCCAGACTTAATTTTTGTATAGTATACTGCTTAAAATTACATTGAAGTTTTGGATATGAAAATAATTGTATTTATATTTTGAGGAGACCATGACGTTTCTTTTAAAATGAGTAAATTTTTTAATGTTTTATATCTTTAATAAATGACATTGAATTCAATGCATTAAAAGGCGGAAATTCTAGCAAAAGACGAAACAAAGTTTCGAAAAAAAAGCCTTATATTAAATGGAATAGTATAAAGCTACATAAGTCTAAAAACTAAATGCCAGAAAAAACTGAAACAAGTCTCTTTAAAACCTGTAAATTAATAACAGATTTTGTGAAATTTTCAGAAAAACAAAACCGAATAAAAACAATACGTGTAAAAGCTTTAGTTTGCGTTTTTTAACCATTAATAAAACTTAATTCACATAAATTTCTCTCAAAGTGGATTAACTTTTTACATGAATTAACCAGCTGTAAATACCACAGTATTAGTTGAGTCACACGTCGTCAAAACGGTACAAAAAAAGTATAACGCAAGCGTCACATAACCATGAAAAATTTCTGTCAAAATAAGTTATCGCATTGCGCATTAAATTTTGTAATTTATCATTATTTTCGTAAAAGTCTATTATTAAACATACCGCCATATTAACGGCTTTTTAAAATCAAATATCAAGTTTTAAGTCTGAAAAACATTGAAAAATTCAGATTTAATATAAGGCGACTTTTTCTTTAATGTTTCTATTTATTACATAAAACAAATTAGCTGTCAATGTATTTGTTAAATTAAAAGTCGCCTTATATTAAATCTAAATTTTTCAATGTTTTTCGGACTTAAAACTTGATATTTGATTTTAAAAAGCCGTTAATATGGCGGTATGTTTTGCTTTATACGAAAATAATGATAAATTACAAAATTTAATGCGCAATGCGATCACTCCGTTTGCAATCACTCCGCAATGCGACCACTTTGTTGTGGTCACTCTTAATAAATAATTTTTTGACAGTGAGACTTATAAAATTTTAATAATTTAATAAAGAAAAATTGTCTTATTAAAATAGTCAAGTATTAGTTTATTTAAAATATGAATATCCATGATTGTTAAAATATCATTTTTTTATTTATTTGAAGATAAAATTATCTAAGTTTTCTCATAAAAAACCAAATTTAAACAACAAACACTGTTTTCATAAGCCTATTATCTTAGCAGAGTTACCAAGTCCTTAGTGGACCGGTGCCAGATAACGTTATTACGCCTCGTGTCACAAGAACTGAAATACAAAACGGTAACACACGTATGTACGCACAAAAAATGAATACAAGAAATGAAAGCAAGTGGATCATCAGCTTGTTATGGCCAAAACATGACTGGGTTTTCTAGATCTATTTTTTTCTCTCTTTCTTTCTCTAGAAACATAAGATGACAGCAACGAAAAATGCCGCAAACACTTTAAAATATCATTTACATAATATTAGGGTAACTGACTTAATTTCGGCCACCTTTTTTTTATTTTTTGGATAAGTTTTTCCTGGGACTTCTAATTGAGCCAGGATTCGGTCTAAAAATTAAACGACAGCTATTTTTGTTATTCCAGTGCAAAATTTAAAAATTTCTGTTACACTTAAAAATTAGTGGAGGTTTAAACTTTGTTTTTATAGTGGCCGAAATTAAGGCGTGTGCCATTAACTTCGGCCACCTACAAAAAACTGGCTGTAACTATTGCTAAAACGAACGATACATATTTTAAAAAGTTTATTTATTCTTAGGTATTGTTCTTGGTACATATAACTTAATTTTTTCCGGTTTGCAAACTTTTATAGCTATTAGCAAGACTTTAAATAATTTTGTAAAAACCTAAGTTTTAATAACACGTGTTTTTGGTTTAATTTTTTTGATGTGAAAAAATATTTCAACATCAAATCGTTTTTGTTACTGCCAGTCAACTTTAAAGAAAGCCTGGTAAAATTTTTATTCCACTCTATAAAGTTTTTTATATGTTTAACCTAAAAATAACAAAAACACCAAATCCGCCTTAATTTCGGCCACCTTTTAGATTTAAAAAAAACAAAAACAAAAGCCTAAAACACAAAAAAACGACTAAACAAAAATTATACATAAACCAAAATTATCAATTTTAAGAATAAACAAGACGTTAAAAAAAGTTAAGGAGTGGCATATTTCCGCACCAACCCTTGCCTATTTTTGATGTTTATTATCTGACTGTATTCCTCCGCCAAGAAAATAACCTTTTTAACATCTATCTGAGTTTTTTACTGCATTTCAAAAATCTTTGAGAAATTCATCTACCGGTTTCTTGATAGACCAAACCTAGTACATTGAAAGTTGGATTACTCCAGCCCACACAGATGTTTACTACATAATTCTTATGAATGCATCCTTCCGCCAAAGGAAATAACCTGACATTTTTACCGTGTTTTAATTTACTTTCACAGTTTTTAAAATATTGGTACTCTATATCGTGGTAACTGGTGGGTTGGATACTTGGTTGGGGGAAACTCTATTGACATTGATTTTTACAATATTCAGTATATGACTGCATCCCTCCGCCAAGAAAATAATAACCTAACTTTTTTATTGTGTTTTAATATTATTTTTAGGAAATTTCTTCCGGTATGTTCATAATTTAATACAACATGGTAAACTATGTGTTATGTAAGCCCACCCGTACATATGATGGTGCAAATCGTGTTAAACAGGTTCTTTCACGTAAATTTTAAGGTGGCTGAAATTAACGGAATCCTAAAATCCGAATTTAGTTAAACCCATTTCAAAGTGATTTTAAAGAAAATATCAAAACATAAAAATTTACAGTTTTGAGCTTTAAATAGAAGTTATTTTATAGTTATAAAGTGCTTCGTTCTAAATTTGATGCAGTTTAAACACAAAGCAAAAATCCAGAAAATCACAAAAAATCACTTTTTGTATGAAAATGTTGATAATGCAGAATAACACAAATAAAAAGCTTTTGCAAAACATTTTATTCAACATTCATCCAGTTACTTTTGTGCTAGTTCTTTTGTGTTTTATAATGAAGCCGATTTTTAACACCCTAAATTGATGGCCGAAATTAAGGTGTGGCCGAAATTAAGTCAGTTACCCTATGTGTATTTTATATTACATAAGCTTGTAGAAGTAAAGTTAGTTTAATCGTTTGTTAATTTATTTTTTACATTCTTTATCGTTAAATTCATATTTAGTTAAATTTTATGGTTAAATTTTATCGACCTTCGAAGCGGAACTCCGCTTTGCAGAGCTCCAAACGACCCCCGGAGCTACACCTTATTTGTGTACTAATTTATGATAAATAAAAATAAATGGTAATGATTATTTTTAAGCACACTTTTTTTCCAAATTCGTTAAAAACAATAAAAATAATTTTAAAAATAAAAAAAAACATTTAAAGATTAAATAAGCTTAAAAATACTCATTTAAGAACTGAAACTCCCTTGGTTTTAAATGGCCGGAGCTCCAGAGCATGCTTAAAGAAGGTTGGCACAAAACTAAAATATTATAGATGTTTTCTCACTAAGTATTTGAAATTTTAAAGTTTATTTAAGTTGAAAATAAAAAAGATCTCTGAAGTGTAATCGACAATAATCATAAAATGAAACTTTCTAAAATTAAATAAAAAATCTGCTTGCTTGGTGTATACTTTGAAAATTTTAGATCTCATTGATATGGTTTCTTATAAAAAAGACTTGAAAACAATCCTGTTTTGCTAAATAATTTTTGCATAAAAAATTTAAATAATGTACTTATGGTTGGATTATATCTGGCTGACGCTGAAAATTAGAATGCAGACATGAGGGGACCAATTAAAATTGTGCGGTAATGACGTTTTTAAAAAATAAACAAATAAGAACGCAGAATTTTTTTTAATTCCACCTTTACACAAAATATACAAAAATTAACCAAATTTAGTCCTTAAAAAATTTGCATTTAGGTTACAAATTAAATAATCTGATAAGTAATTATTAAAATACAGTTTTTAATCTTTGTTATTACTCCGCTTTAGTGATAAATTTTGAATGTTTTTGTTGTTAAATAGTCGATTCAATATTGCAAATATCGCGGTCAGCTAGATTTTATTTGCCTATAGTGAAATATAAACTACTGGGTTGTCTTTAATTCAGAGATTTATACATACAAAGAATATGGTTGCCAACTCAATAGTCAAATAAAAAAATGACGAAGCTGAGAATAAAAATCAGAATCTAATAGTGTTCTTTAGTCGGAAATCATTTATTTCGTTTGTATATTTACAATTATGATTTTATTTTAAAAAAAGGATCATGACTAAAGTCCGCCAAAACAGGTAGTTGCACACTTTCCATTAGCTTTTTTGAGAAGCTTGGACTTTTTAATTTTGAATCAATAGATTAAAACAGGTGTAGTTAATAAGAGACATGCATGGGTACTAAAAACCCGAATTTTGAGACTAAAAAGCCGCACTAAAAAACCGAAAACCAAAAAATTCATCTTACACCAAAGAGAACAGGAGAAAAAAGGGGCCAGGAACTTTAAAGCTGCCTAAAAAACCGTAAAAAAAGAATACATAGAGATCAAAAGCCCAAAATATTACAAACAATTTACAAAAATATTTCATGCGTAAATCAGCGTAAGAAGGACAAAAAATAAACGCAAAAAAACCTTTAATAAAATTTCTACTAGCCATGAAAAAATGATCTAAACAAGCACAGAAAAAAAACAATTTCCCGCCAGGTGTATGTTGACAAAAATAGGGGAATTGTTTAAGTTAAACGGATGTGAACTATAATAGACTTACCTAACATAACAAAATTTATATAGGCCTAAGCCTATGCCTAAGCCTCCACGATGCTTAACAAGATGCTTTTTATATTAAATACCTTTCACTGTAGTATTTTTAAAACATAAAATACTACTTAAACCAAAAATATATAATATACCGAAAAATGTGCAACTCCCATATAAAAATGTACAGAAAGATTGGCCATTATAATGAGCGTCTCCATTTAAATGGCACCCTCCATTATAATGGCATGGTAGTCACACCTAAATTTTTGTGCGCGAATAGTGCACAGTGAGCGAGCAAATTAAAATGGTTAAAGCTGTACGCTAACAATATTCAAATTTTTGCAACATGAAATACCCTACGTAATACACTGTATCCGTGACAAAAATCTGAATATGGCCACCGTACCGTTTTAACCATTTTAATTTGCTCGTTCACTGGGCGCTACTCGCGCAAAAAATTATGTATGACATAGGTCTCACGAAGGTTTTACCGTTGTAGCTGTAAAAAGGCAATTACGGGAACGGGTTAAGCAAAAATATATAATATATCGAAAAATGTGCAACTCCTATATATAAAAAAGTACGGAAAAGTTTAAATAGCACCCTCCATTATAAGGGCATAGTAGTCATTTTAATTCGGCGAGTTAAAACGGAGAGAAAGCCATTATAATGGCTATTTATTGATTTAATTTCACTTCATATATACTCACAAGTGTAATACTGTTTGGGCCGCACGAGTTCTCTCGTGTTGGTTTCATATTGTCCAACACGGACCAACTCATGCGGCCCAAACAGTATTACACTTGTAAGCATAAATGAAGTGAAATTAAATCAATAAATGGCTATTAGAATGGCTTTCTTTCCAATTTAATTCGCCGAATTAAAATGACCACTATGCCCTTATAATGGAGGGTGCCATTTAAACTTTTCCGTACTTTTTTATATATAGGAGTTGCACATTTTTCGATATATTATAAATTTTTGCTTAACCAGTTCCCGTAATTGCCTTTTTACGGCTACAACGGTAAAACCTTCGTGAGACCTATGTCATACATAATTTTTTACGCGAGTAGTGCCCAGTGAACGAGCAAATTAAAATGGTTAAAACGGTACGGTGGCAATATTCAGATTTTTGTCACGGATACAGTGTATTACGTAGGATATTTCATGTTGCAAAAATTTGAATATTGCTACCGTACAGCTTTAACCATTTTAATTTGCTCGCTCACTGGGCACTATTCGCGCACAAAAATTTAGGTGTGACGGAAGTAAGACCTAGGTCCTGCGAAGAGCTTACCGCGGTAAGGTTTACGTACGACATTTGTCATACGAAAATACCACCACTGTTAAACGAAGGTTTTACCTATGTCGTACGAAGGTTTGACGGTTGTAAGGAGGGAAAGGGCCTTCACGTGATTGGGTTAAACTACTAAAAGAAACGTATTTTTAAAATATTTTTACTTTTACTCGACTTTTAATTTAACTTATTTTTTCTTTTGTTTACTTGGATTTTTGTCTGTAATTATTTAACATAATTAATTAAATTTAGTTTATTTTAACAAATAGATACTAGGGACTTGAGGTAAGATGTGTGACAAAGTTTTTAAAGTGGCTGACATGCTAAAAATCTTCTATATAAAACCAAAAACTGATTCCAATAAAATTTTATACAGAAAGCTAGCAAAATATTTCTGAAGCGGAACTCTGGCGCTACAAAAACCGTTGTTTTGTTAATTACAATAAACCATTATAAGATTAACAACAGCTGGCATTTTTGTGAAATTATTTAAGAAATATGGCTTAATTTTAGTTTATTATTTTATTTAAATTTAAAAAGCATAAAATACTTTTACTTTACTTAAATTAAAATTTTCGAAAATCAATACTTTTTACAACACTAGTCCAAAGTTACAAAAATACCTGAGATTGTTTTAATATTGTTGTGTTGTCAAATCTTCAGTTTCTTAGAAATATTAGTAAAAATTATTTATTCATAACAAATTTTAATTTTGCAGCAGGACCACCGACTTAAAATTTTGTTATGCTAATTACTGTATGTTCATTAGGTACTAAATTAGTTTCTGCAGTTGCTCACAAAATAAAAAAATTGTAGACCATACGATAATGCTTTTATTATTCGATGAACTCATTAAACACCCAGTGTGGCTCCTCTAATAGACGGAGAAAATGACACTTTAAAAAAATCATGCTTATAGCAACTTTGACTATTGCTAAATCGCCACTTTTTAAATTAAAAGGTTGTATGTGACAAAAACAAATACAAACTTGAAAACGTGTGGCGATTTCGTGGCGATTCCATGGTAAGAGTTTGCTGTGTGTGACCATGACTTTTTAATTCTTTTTTCTCTGGGTATAAAAAAGTTATCACAGGGTTTAATAACAGGTTTACCGAATAAAAAGATCATTATTTATAGTCTATATTTTTTATTGTGTAATCAACTGCAGACAAGACAACAATATTTGTTATATTTAATACAATTTGCACACGTCCAACTCGAACTAATCCACATTTTTCTGCCTGAACATGCGGCCGGAAGAAATCGTTCCTTTCTTCTGCTGCATTCTTAAAACATTTTTATAGCTGATTTACTACTATTTTAAGGTTAATCTTAAAAATCAATCTTACAATCGGAGTCCCAAGCTGTGGAATGACATAACTTTTTAATACTTCGTTAACCGTCAGTATTAAAATTTTGATAAAAAATGGCTATAGCGCAGAATATATATATTTTTTTAGAAAAATTTGAGCTATAATCAAGAAAGTTTGACACCAAACTCACACAGAAGTTTTTTCTTGCCGCATATGCAGAAAAATTTGTTAAAATTTATTTATTTATTTATTTATTCCAGCGCAAACTTTATTTTGTAGTTTATTTCACAGAAAATTACGCCATTTTCGCGTTATTGCTTTTCAAATTCTGCTTTTAAATTTCTATCAAAATAAAGTTAAAATTATAAATAAAAATTGTATGAAATAAAAACAAAATAATGATTATATGATTCATTGCTAAATTATACAGTAAGACCATTTAAAAATTTCTTTAAGGTTAATTATTAGTATAGAACAACAATATTTGTTAAATTTCTCTTTGTTTTTAAAAATATTATAATAAAACAACAAATTTAACACGATAAAGAATTATTTAATGACGTTTTTCAAAGCTTTGAACGCACACAAGGTTCCGTGAATCCAGAGCTATCATATATTTTTTGTCAATTTACGAATTAATTAAAAAATTATCCTATGCAACATTTTCTATAAAGAAAGCTTAGACAGATGTTAACTTAAATTTTAAATTAATTTGATCCTTTCCAGTTAAAAATAGAACTAATTTTCCCAGAAAAAAAGTTGAATGCGGTGGATTGTCAACAATCTAAAGCTGCCCTTTGGAAAATCCAGATATGTCTTTCTGAAAATCCAATGATGTCCTTTGGAAAGTCAAAGCAATGTTGCAATAATTCAACATGTGTTTTGGATAATTTTGGACTGTGTTTTGCACAGTATTCAAAGAAGCGTTCATACTACGTCTAAAAATAGTGTTGTAAAAAGTATTGATTTTGGATTATTTTAAGTAAAAGTAAAAGTAATTTGAAAAATTTTAATTTAAGTAAAGTAAGAGTAAAAGTAATTTGTAATTTTTTAATTTAAGTAAAGTAAAAGTAAAAGTAATGGTCAAAATTTTATTTAAGTAAAGTAAAAGTAAAAGTAAGACCTATTTTTTAAAGTAAAAGTAAGAGTAAAAGTATAATAAAAGTAATTTTGAACGGAGCAAAACACCGGTTTTTGGAGCTCCAAAGCTCTGTTCCAAAGTTTTTTTGCTAATTTTATGTATAAATTATCATTTTAATAAGTTTTTAGTCAAAATAAATGGTTTTAGCGTGTTAGTGGCTTAAAAAATGTTCTCTTGCCATTTACTTTACAAAAAGCCCATGGGGAATTTACCCTTTCAAATTACTTAAATTTTACTTAAATTAATTTAAGTATTTGCAGAGGAAAATCCGAGTAAGAGTAAAAGTAAAAGTATTTGAAATTTCAAAAGTCGAGTAAGAGTAAAAGTAAAAGTAATTGAAATTTCAAAAGTCGAGTAAAAGTAAAAGTAAAGCTAATCCAAAATCCGTTACTTTTATTACTTTAAGTAAAAGTAAAAGTAACTTTTTACAACACTACTAAGAAAACATCGCTTTAAAACTAAAAAATCCCAAAGAACATCTGAGAGTTGTCCAAAGACTACTTTGCCCTGTTTTAAAAAAAACTTTGGTTCCTCCAAAAAAATTTTGGACACTAAACGTAGTATCAAAAAAGTATCAAAAGGTAAAAAAATTCCCTTTGGTCTTTGTCTTTACTTTTTCATTTAAACACAAAAGGGAGTCAGACTCTTTCAAATATTTGATCCCAAAACACCAAAGATAACCGTAAAAAACCCGGCGAGGTGTGTTTTAAAAACCACCACACTTAAAGTGATAAACAAAAACATGGGTTATATTTTTAACCACCTTTAGAAGACGCAAAATAGGAGGTGATGTGTTTTAAAACGAAAATTAATAATAAAAAAACAAGGGTTGTCTACTTAATCAAACTTAGAGCACTGCACTTTTTATTCTCTAAAAATCCAGGGTTTTTTTTTGGTATTTTTAGCATTTCAATGATAATAATGATGATGATGATTTTAGTGCTTTACGCTTATTTCTCTTCTTTGGTATTTTGTCCTTTTCGTTTTCGCTGTTTGGCTTTTTGGTAATTTTTTGGCTCTTTAGAGCGCTTGGCTCTTCTAGCTATCACCTATGTAGCTTAAAAGGTGCTCGTGTGTGTACATAATTTGTCAACAACCTATTTAGGACAACATTTTTAGGACTTATTGTTTTTAATAAATGTTTAGAAAATTTTACTATACATGAAAATGCTATACATAATCTATAACATTTACTCTTTAAATATTAATGAAATTAGAACAAAAATAGCACACAAAGCTCCAGCGAGATTGCTCCGGAACTCCGAAAAACGAAACTCAGCTCCAAAGAACATTACTGAATCAAACTTAATGAAAAATTGCTACACAAAGTCACATTAAATCAGTTATATCCACATTTCAATTTGCTCCAAAAATGTTTATTAAGCAAATTCACAAACTTATATAACAAAATTAAACATTGTCTGATCAAACTCACGTAATAATTTTGACATTCCAGAAAGTGCACGCTAAATCTCGCTTTTCCAAGAAATTATTAGATAATCTTCTAATTAAATTTATTACTGTTGCGTCTTTGTAACATTTTACAAAATTGAAGATTATTAATTTTGAACAATTCTTTAATTTTCACTATTCACTATGCAGTCACGCGAAAGACAAATAAAACCTACGGTGGTTTACGGTATTGAATCGACTAATTAACAATAAAACGGTTTAAAATTTTACTAAAAAAAGCTATTTACTAAAAAAATAAACATCTGTTTTAACAATTATTTATCAAATTACTCGGTTTTAAACAAAAATTTTATTTTTTAAGGGCTAAGTTGACGATTCTTGTATATTTTGTAAAAAAGCGCGGGAATTAGAAAAAATTAGGCGTACCAAAAAAAACACGTTTTTAAACAACATTAAAATAGTAATTTATAATCATAAATTTAAAGCACCATAATAATAAACTATAGGCAAAAAAATCTAGCTGACCTTAATAATTGCAATATTGAATCGACTATTTAACAACAAAACTATTAAATTTTTTTAACAAAAACGGTTTAATGATAAAGATAAATTGCTGAAATTGAAACTCAAATGAAAATTTTTTAGGGGCTAAAGTTGGTTAATTTTTGTATATTTTGTAAAAAGATAGAATTAAAAAATTCTGCGTTCTTATTTGTTTTTAAACGTCATAACCGCACAATTTTAATTCGTCTCCTTATGTCTCCATACTAATTTTCGACGTCAGCCAGATCTAATTCAACCATAAAAAATAATTCATGAATTTACTAATCACACCAACATAATCTCGAAAATTGACTGTTTCATTTTACTGTTAAAAATAAACAAAATTAACAGGAAATGAAAGAGTCAATTTTCGAAAGGTACGTTTTATAAGTGGATTCATGAATTATTTGAGTTTATGGTTCTTTAAATTTTTGTATTATAATTTACCATTTTACGATTTTTTGTTGTTTTTGGAAAAAAATTATTTTTTTTTGCAAAAAAATTGTTTTTGAAAGAAATTTTTGGTGTTTTTTGCGTTCGTTTTTATCTCGATTCTTTTTTACTAATTTCGTTATGCAAAATTCTATTTAAAACATTTCTGTACATTCCTCTTTCTGTTGTAATTTTTCAAATTTCTATAAAGGTTTGAAAATTGAAAATTGTCTTTCTAAAGTGCAACATGCTTTTAGACATCCTAAATTGCTCTTAATAATCCTAAATTGTTTTCTAATTACAATTGTGACGTCTAGAAGTGTATACAATGTCCAAAAATGTGAGCTTTTAAACAAATTAGGGAAAAACTTGCAGTTTTTAGCATTTAGAACAAAAAGTTTGTGACACAAGAATTGAACTCTTCAGGCTCAGTAAATTCCAGGCTGACGTGCTACAAGTAGCGTATTGTATCTTGTTGACCTACATAGATGAAAATGGAGGAATAGGGTGGGTCCTACCCGGTGGGATCCACATCCACCACCCTTCAGAAAAAAATCCAGTCTAGAGGGCCTCCTCCTCCAAAATTTTCAATTTTTTTACCCATGACCTCCTAAAATTTTAAATCTTACCCTATTCCCTAAAATTTAAGTTTAAATCTGACCCTATAATCTTATTTAAGCTTAAAATTACGTTTTAAAATATTCTATTGACATTTTTACTGATTTTTTATTGTTTTTTAAATAAGTTTTCAAAAAAATTTAGCTTACAAAAAAATTTTCAACCAAATAATCCATCGCATTTTTTTTTAAATATTTACAAAGTTATTACAAAAATAAGGCGAAGCTCCAGGGGTTGCTCAAGAACTCCGAAAAAACGGACCTGCGCTCTGGAACACATCTGTAGCTTGTGATTTTTTTTGAAGCGTAAAATTTATATTATTTTTTTGATTTTTTGTTCTTTATTCCAAGTAGGTTCTCACCTTCATATGTTTAAAAAATAAAATACAGTATATTGTGTGGTGCATCTAATTCACAGATGGTGTGGGTCTTTTTCGTGAGAGTTAAATTTAGTGAATATTTTTAATAATATATTGTGTGGTGCATCTAATTCACAGATGGTGTGGGTCTTTTTCGTGAGAGTTAAATTTAGTGAATATTTTTATATAATTAAGATTATACATGATAGTTCTTCTGTCAATAGGGTAGTGCATTTAATTTCGGCACTTTTTTGTTTTTCCAATGTAACTTTTTACTGTATGGCCCGATTTTCATGTTTGATAGCTCATTTCGAAGCTTTCACAATACTGCGTTGCGTCACAAAAGTTTCACTGTACGAAAGTATTTTTTTTATTTAATTAAATCAGTTTTTAAAAAATGGAAAATTGCCGAAATTAAAAATGTGCATTTAATTTCGGCACTTTACAAACAATCGATTGTTTCTCAATCAAAAAATCATCATTTTGAAAAATTTAAAAGCCTATCATTATCTCCAGACAGTTTTCTTTAATTTAAGCTTCTACTTGTTGTTCAACGTGTAACTGGCAAAAAGTTACAGCTAAAATGCCAAATGGTATCAAAATGAGCAAAATTTGGGGAAAAAGTGCATTTAATTTCGGCACTTTTTAAAAGGACCCTCTTAATCGAGTTTAAGTGCAGTGCTATGACTCCTACACATTTCAACGTTGTCTTTTAACTATTTACAACTACAATTTAACATCCGACCACTTAATTCAATCCGTTTTTACCTACAGCATATGAGTGCCGAAATTACACTATTTTATTTTATAACGATTGCTCACCACAGACGCAACGTAGAACCATGGGGACTGAAAATTCGGAAAATAGACTAAATTTTACCAGGACAGTTTAATTTTTAAACAAATTTATTGCGTAATCATGAAATGCCCATGTTCTAAAAACGAGTAACAAATTTATTTTTTATAAATCACACAATTTCACATGAAAATATCATAACATAACAAATAAAAAGCTCACGACAGTCATCTACATATAATTAGCTCTCATTTGAGCTATCAAACGTCGTATTCCGTCCAGGATTACCAAAGATATAGTCCAAAATCAAAAATGCCCAATCGGGAAAAGTGCCGAAATTAAATGCACTACCCTATTTTGATTCATAACCCTAACGGAAATAAACCATGCCGGCATTTACTGGATGATGTAAAGGCATTTATTAAATTAATTGTTTATTCGCGTGCCTGTTAATTTATTAACTTATGTAATAAGTATGTGCTAATTAGAAAATGAATTTTACCACGCAATTTACTTCACAGCCTCCTATTTTTAAATATAATATTTTCTCAATTCTTTACGGTTTTAGGTACATAACTACTTGGTAAAGTTTTACAACAAAAATATTTAGAAATAACCATTTATTAAAAAAAGTATAATCATTTACTTAAAGGCCCTAAATTAAAAACAGCACAGCCAAATTAAAACATAAAATTAAATACAAAATCATTCTTATTTAAAAATACTTCTACAACGTAACTTTTTGAATGTGGTCATGTTATAACCAGGGGCCTATTTCATAAAAATTATTGTAATTCTAAATTAATAAACGCATATTTTTCTATTATATTTTTAATTAAAAATATATTAATAAAATTCCGTTCAGAATTTAAAAAATTACAGATTTTTAAATTTCGTAAATTCTACAGTTACGTTCGTACAGTTACTTAAAATAAAAACAATTTAAATGCGTTTATTAATTTATATATACAAAGAATTTTATGAAATACGCCCTAGGTATTAAAAAAATAAAATTCCTGGACATTTGGATAAAAAAAAAGTTATTTTCTATTTTTGAAATATCAGTTAACCAGATTTTTTTTGAAGAACCAAACCATGGCCCCGTTAACACGGAACCAAATGTTAGAAACGAGGGTTTTTGACAAATCGAGATCGCATCTATTTCAATTATATTCTTCCTTAAAAAATACATAATCAAATTCATATCTGCTCCTTTAAAAAATTTTCAACGTTTTTTTAACTTGCGTATCGCCGATTAAAAATAACGAGTAAAATCTTCCTAAAATAAAAAAATGAACTTCCAAAAATAGTAAAAATTTTGTATTGTTGCAACAAATAAACATTTCTGTAGTCGGCTAACTCATAAATCTAACCAAAATTCTGTCCCAGTAATCTGTTCCAATTTCCTATTTTAATCTCTAAATTATATTAAATTAGGGCCAATATGTTTTATTTAAAAATATTCTGTAGGTAATTTTAAATAATTTTTTTAAATTCGCAAATTATTCTATTAAATCTTATTAAAACAGCGTAAAAACGCGTAAATTTCGCATGTAATTTATCAAAACGTATACCTAAAACCAAAAAACTTATAATTCAAAGATTAATAAGAGCACACGCACATCACATCTACGTACTATTTATGTTTCCCGGAAATCCGAACTTTAGCACGGAAAGCTCCATGTAGGCCACTACTTTAAAAAAAGCCTGGTAGCCTTAAAGGTTCCGTGCGAAGTCAAATTTTTTGTCTTCTTTTGATGATTTTTCGTGAAAACCTTACCCCTGTCCCCAATAGCCCACAAAATTTTTTCATTAAAATCTCTTCAGTGGTAAAGGAGACACCAAACGACGGCAGCGATTTGATTAAGTTTGCAAAATTTGTGCCAACACTTCGTATTTTCGGCAAAAAAAATCGCAGGTTTTTTGTACGGCAAACAAAATATCTCGAGAAATACTGCTTCAATCTTAACAATAAAGGTATCAAATTAAAGAGCAAATAAGCCGCTTATTTTTATACCCATTAAGCAATCTTTCAAGTACAGAATTGTCAAAAAAAGCCATTTTTAGGGAAATATTTTCTGAACTAAAGGATATATTTTGATGAAAAAATTTTCGTGGGCTATTGAGGGCAGGCATAGGTAAGAAAAGGGGATGGGGCAGGGTGGGGTCCATCCCCCCTAGCCTCAAAATTTTGGGACCCCCCCTCGACGAAAATCTATGGGGAGCCCCCGTCCCCCCAAATTTCCGGTCTTTTTACCCCTGAACCGCCTCTAGAATTTAAAATCTGACCCCCCCTCCCCCTTTCGGGAAAATTTTAGGTACTTTTTTTATACTAAATTTTCTTTCAAAAACGGGAATTTTTAACACATATTCATGTTTTTACGCCCTTTTTACACCAGAATATCGCTTTTTATTTAATAAAATGTAGTATTATCCTATAAAAAGAACAATTATTAAAGTTATTGTGGTTTAAACCTGTTTTGCTTTGGACACCGGACCCCACCTGACCCCCCACTAGATTTCAAAATTTCGCACCCCACTGGGACCTTTCTCCTGGGACCGGTCTCACCTATGAGGGCAGGGGTAAGATTTTTACAAAAAATCAAAATCAAAGTTTGACTTCGCATTTGCACCGCACCTTTAAAGTGTTGGTAACTTTTTTCTCATAATAAATATTACGTCCTTACCATTTTTATTTATTGGTAACATGGACTTAGCTGCAGTTGCAGCTAACTAATTAGAACATACATTGGCACTGGCACGGGGGTTGGGGGAGGGTTAACCCCCCTCAAATTCTGAGAAGGGAGGTTTTACTCCCCCTCCTCCACTTAGAAGTGCGGGAGGGAGAAAAGATCAACCCCCCCTCAATTTTAGAAAAATGAAAAAAAAAGTCTTTATAATGATTTTTACTGCCTACAGACTTAAGTTTTGACGTCAAAATGAAGGTTTTAAACAGTAAAAAGCTCAATAAAGGGCTTTTTGACCTAAAATTAGAGTTTTTTACCTATAAAAAATTACGTTTTTTTTCTTTAAAATCGAAAAACGATAAGGGTAAAATGTATTCTACAAAAAAAAAACGATATGAGTATTTTGCGTTTGTCGGATTTTCTCCTTTTTTTCTTTTTCCCCTACTTGCCCCCCGTTTTATTGCCCCCACGTTTCAAAAATTCCCCCTGTGCCATACATGGGCAAGTTAATCCGGAGTGGGGGGATTAAACCTTAAACCCCAAATTAAGGGGGGGTTAAAATCCAAAAAAACGCATAATACCCATATCGTTTTTTTCTGGAGTGCATTTTACCCCTATGTTTTTTCGATTTTGAAGAAAAAATAGGTAAAAAACGCTAATTTTAGGTCAAAAAGCCCTTTTTAATGCATTTTTGAGCTTTTTATTGCTTAAAACATTCATTTTGACCTTAAAACTTAAGTCTGGAGGCAGTAAGTCATTTTAAGGACGTTTTTTCTTCATTTTTCCAAAATTGGGGGGGGTTAATCTTTTCTCCACTTCTAAGTGGAGGAGGGGGAGTAAAACCCCCTTCTCAGAATTTGAGGAGGGTTAACCGTCCCACAACCCCTGTGCCAGTGCCAATGTATGCTCTAATGAGTTAGCTGCAACTGCAGCTAAGTCCATGTTACCAATAAATAAAAATGGTAAGGACGTAATATTTATTATGACAAAAAAGTTACCAACACTTAAAGGTGCAAATGCCAAGTCAAACTTTGATTTTGATTTTTTGTGAAAATCTTACCCCTGCCCTCATAGGTGAGACCGGTCCCGGAAGTTAGGGGGTGGTTACCCGGGGTAAATCGAATTTTGAATTCTAGGAGGGGGGTGTCAGGGGGGTCCGGATCCCCCCATCTTTTTAGGGGGGGGATCTTTTTTTTCTATTAGGATTAGAGTCATGTAAGATTTACTCCGAGCTCCGGAGAGGAGCTCCGCTTTTGGAGCTGCGGAGCAATCCCCGGAGCTTCGACCTATTTTTGAATTAATTTAATGAATAATTAAAACGTAATGTCATAGATTATTCCGTAAACTTTTTTTGTAAACTTATTTTTTTAAAACTTATTTAAAACCATAAAAATAGTCTTAAAAATTCAAATAGAGTAACTTTAAACAGTTATTTAAAGCTTAAATAAGCTTTAAACCGTTTACTTAAGAGACGGAGCTCCGCAGCTATGAAGTTCCCTCTGATTTAAATGGCAGGATCTACAGAGCATAATATTGAAGGATAGGAACATTACTAATTAAAATAATATTTTTTGCCAAAGTGAGCTACATTTGGTCGTGCGAGACTTAAATTAAATGATTTTTATAACGTTTTTCAACATAACTCAAATCTGGACCAACTTCAAATGATGCAGTGCCGCAAATAGTCAAAAAACGCTAACAAAAATATTTATTCATTATTTAATGAACCAAGTAAAAAATCTGGTAAATATTTTTTGTCTTTAATTTCATCTATTATCACAGAGCACGAGTAGCATAATTTTTTATTCTTCAAATTGTTCAAAGACTCCACCACTGATAGGCACAACAGGCAGTTAACAGATGTTGATGAAGTGGAATTTTTCGCTGCAAAGGAAGTAGCAGCTGCTTGTATTTTATTGGTGCTGCTGAGAATGGTGCTCACAGTTGATGGAAATCCGGATTGAAGCTCCGCCACGAATTCGTCGCTAATCGATTGAATACTTGGAACTGTTACCGATAGGTAAAATACTTCTAGCACAATGAACCGCAGTCATTACAAAATACACAAAACCATGATTCATTCTGTAGTTAATAGGGTGCTATTTGAAATTTAAAATAACTCACAGTCGCATGTATTTTATGTGTATTGTATCTGATTTTGCCGTAGTAACGACGTTATATTAAACTTTAAATTAAAGCTGCAGTTAGATTTAGATATATCGACCACTTTCAAAAATTATTTTTCTATCCTTAGATTGACGTTAATTAGATATTTCATCTCATGCTATACTGCACCAGTGTTAATGCTACAGAGTTAACTTTGCATGTGATTGGCCGCCAACATACACACATATGCAAGTTGTTTTGAAAGGGAGTTAAACCCGGATTTAGGTGAGGGGGGGGGGTTAAAATTCAAGGCAGTAAATTTTTGTCTGAGGTGCATTTTACATACTTAACTCGTTTTTCGATTTTGAAAAAAAATAGGCAAAAATTTATGTCATCACGACTTTTTATTGCAATTCTAAGTGTTTTTGTTTAAAACTCTCATTTTGACATCATAGCTTAAGTTTGGAAATACTTTAAAATAGAAGTCTTAAGAATTTTTTCTTCACTTTTCCCCAATTAGGAGTTAGCTCTGTTTAATCACCTTCTTAAAACTTGGAGGTAGGGGGTTTATGGCTAAAAACACTAAAACTTGACTTTTGGGGGAATATTTTACAAAACATTTTGCAAAAAAAACACAGCAACTGCACACCTGTTTCAGCAAAAGATAATAATTTAAACTAAACAATAGTCATTTTTTGATAAGAATCAAAAAACAATTAATACTTAATTTTATAAACTGTAACAATTTTAACTCTTTCGCCTCTCGCAAGTCAATATTCTACCTACCAGAATCGGCGGCGCGGCTGAGTAAAGGGGGTTCCAGCCCCGACAAATGATTATAAAGTGCCACTTCTTTCGCCGAAAACTCCCTCATGGGTCGGATGAACACAGCGGGCGAGTGTCGGCGGTCCAGGAGTGCTGACTCCATGGCTATTTGTGCCCCGCGGCCCGTGGCCACATCCCCCACCGCCCTTTTTGCCAGTTTCGTCGCCGTCGCGGCCAGAAGGACTTTCCCGGCCCCGAGCTTCTCCGCCACGCGGGCTAGGAGTCGGATCTTAAGGCGGTATTTCAGTTCCACGCGCGACGTAGCGCATCCACACGAGGCGAGAAGACGATTGATATCGCCGGATCGTTCCCACCCCCGCAAGTCCGAGGAGGACGCGTCGGATGGACGACAGGTGCCACTAGAGGTAAAATCGGCGATGGTCGGGAAGGCGGAGGAATCGTATATAAGACCAAGATGGACAACGGCGAACGGATGCCCCGTGCTTTCCAGATAGGGAAAAAGTGAACTAGAATTTTTTATAATTTTAAAATTTACCAACATTATTAAATATTTATATCATGTTATTTGCTGTGATATTATGCTTATAAAATAAAACAAAAATTTAAATAAAAAAATATTATTCAATAAAATCTGGCCACGAATTTTGAATAACACTTTTAACGGTAGAATTTTTTTAAATTATTAAAGATCTAACTTATATTGTCGCCAGGGGCGTAGCCAGGAGTTTAGAAAGGGAGATTGCACTCATACATGGGCACGGGGGGGTTGGGGGGTTAACCCCCCCCCCAAATTCTGAGAAGAGGGGTTTAACCCCCCCACTCAGAAGTGGGGAGGGGGGAGAAAAAGTTAACCTCCCAAATTTTGGAAAAATGAAAAAAAAATGTCTTTAAAATGACTTCTAACTGCCTCCAAACTTGAGTTTTGAGGTCAAAATAAATGTTTTAAGCAATAAAAAGCTCAAAAATGCAATAAAAAGTGCTTTTTGACCTAAAATTAGCGTTTTTTACCTATTTTTCCTTCAAAATCGAAAAACGATATGGTATAACATTAAAAATCCTGCGACAGCACGAAGCATTTTTTCAAAAATTGTCTTTGAAATTTATTAGAAACATCACTTAAAAGTTGTAAACAGGTATAAATGTCGAACGCTGAGCGAAGCGAAGCGCGAGAAAATTAAAAATTGTTCTCTTGGGACCCCCAAATTTTTACCTCCTCCAGCCCAAAGGGGGAGGGTTACAACCCCCATGACCCCCCTGGCTACGCCCTTGATTGTCGCAGAAAATGGCACGAATTTTGTTCATTTATAAATCAGACTGAGACAACAACCAGGACCATTATTTTAACTGCTAATTAAATTAGTATATCGGTATTTAAACATTTTGCAGAAATAACAAGAATGGTATTAGTAATCGTCTTTAATATTTTTAAAAATCTTAAATTTTAATTTAAATAGTTTTTTATTTACAAATAGGTTATTACGATTGTATGTAAACTATTTTATTTCTTAACAATAAATTAGAATTTTTAAAAATAAGCATTTTGGCGATTAACTGTTTCGAATCATAGCTGTGACCTGACCAGAAGGATGGAGTTAAGTAAAAGATAGAAGTATTATATCTAAAGTTTCAAAAGTAGTATTATGGAGTTACCGGCTCGGCTAGACCTCTTTTCTAAACAAAAAAATGAACCAGCAAGCACTTAAAGCAATAAAAAAGCAAGAAAATCACATCATGTGAAATCTTGGATTGAATACTACAACCTTACATTTTTTGCTATTTCTTACCTATTAAAATTAACGAATCTGCCCACATATTATATTCAACCTTAAACCTGCTAAAAAAATTTTTTTAGATTTTACCTTGTTTGACTCTTTATAATATTAGCGTTGTCAGAAGTTAGAATCGTGACAAAAAATGGCTCCAGTTGAAGTTTTCGTTGTTTATCCGCACTTAAGCCTCCTTCAATCAGGGATGTCAGAGCAGTACAAGAAGGACCTAAAAACAAAGATAAATAAAAAAACTACAGTACAAATTTTTATTTTTTAAATGAAAAAAACGAATGAGGTTTAAGAAACTAAAACCTAAAATAAACTAAGGAAAAGTTTTACCGTTCAGTTGTTTCTTTGTATTAAGATGGACGCAATGGGGGTGCGCCCATTATACGTGATATGATTTGTCAGAATCAGATAAATTAACATAGCCGCTCAAGCTTACAATGGCATAGGACTACAAATTTGAAAGGAAAGACATGAATTAAAACATTAAACGAGTGTTTTATCATTTAAACAGAAATAACTTCTGTTATTTGTCATAAGAACTTATTGCAAAATTAGACAAATTGCAAAAAAAGTTTAAAATAGACAACTTAGCTAGGCCCAGCCATGAATAGACTATTATTTTCCAAATCAATTTTTTGTATATAATTTTGGTCTAAACATTTTAGTCTCAAAAATACGATTTGTTTTATTAAAAAAGAAAAATCACCGCTCCCTTTCTTGACTTCATACTCGTTTATCCGATGTAGAATAGACTTCCCAAAAACGTATAGGGTATACAATAAGTGGGTAGTCTCCAGGATATTTTTTTTTTGGGGGGGGGAGGGGCGGTATATTTGACCTCCAAAATTGGGGGGGCTGGTGTCCCAAAAATTTTTTGGGGTATAGCCCAAATACTAAATTTTTAGCGTTATTAAAACTGGAACCTCCCAAATTTTAGGATGATGTTCCGGTTACTCCCAAATTTTAAGGGGGTTTCGGCAGTTTCTTGCAGATTTTCGGGGGATGGAAAGTATAAGACCCACTTATGGGGTACGTACAGAATTCCAGTCTAGTCTCCTGTACCGGTCAAACTTTCAAAAGGCTATAATACTAAGAAGAGTAGTATTTCCCTAGCTTCAACGGCCATGATCATCTATTATTACGTATCAATCAGTAATCCACCTTTTAGTATTTTTTATTAAAAAAATAAAGAAAAAACCTTAACTCCGTCAAAAGCCACAATCGTCTTTCTGTCATCGTTACGAAAAACTCTGTTACGACCCAAAACAGAGCGAAATCGATGTTTAACGGATTCCAAGAAGCAATTCCTACAGTAGACATCCTTTTGATTCAAGGCAACAGTAGCCGTTTCTGCGCATTTGATACAATTTAAGGAGTTCTGCAGAGGAACTTTTGCTGTGGCATTAGAAGAAATAGACAAACGGTCAATTGCCAGTCCCAACGGCATGAAAAACTTTAAACTGAAACTAAACCCTGTTAATTAAAACAGGCGGATTTCAAAAACCACATTTAAAACCAAAAAAAAAATTAAAAATTATGTTAAATACGAAAATATTTAAGCTTTTATGTCGATTACATTAAAAGCGACTTAATGATTAAGGTACCGGTATAGCTCTAAACAAGGGAAAAGGTAAAAGGAAGGGCGTTTGAAACATACATGGGCAAGTTGGTCCGGAGTGGGGGGTTAAACCCCAAATTAGGGGGGGGGGTTAAAATTCGAGAAACGCAAAATACCCATATGCAGACCTGTGCACGATATGGAAATGCCCCCCCCGCTTTATTGGAGGATTTGCCTCCCCGCCAAAAAATGAAAAAGTACCCAAAACTATGACGCCATTTTTGACCTATGATGACGCCATCATCGTGAATTTTTGGCAGTTTTTAGCCTATTTCAATGTATTTTAAGCCATTTTAGATCTATTTTACCTTATTCTCGCTTTTTTCGTCCCTTTTTCCTCCTTTTTTGCTTTCCCCCTGCTTGCCCCCCGTTTCAAAAAAATTGCACCCCCCCAATAAAACCCCCGGGGGGGGGGGGCAGAGCACAGGTCTGCATATTCTATTATTATACCTATTATTATTCTATTATTATTATTATTATATTCTACCAATTATTATGCCATCATCGCGAATTTTTCGCAGTTTTTAGCCTATTTCAATGCATTTTAAGCCATTTTAGACTTATTTCCGCCTTATTTTTACTTTTTTGTCCCTTTTTTTCTTTTTTCTCCCTTTTTGCTTTCTCCCCTGCTTGCCCCCCCCCGTTTCAAAAAAGTTGCCCCCCCCCGTTTTGGCATTGCCCTCCCCAATAAAACCCTTGGGGGGGGGGCAGTGCACAGGTCTGAACATGGTATATAAAAATATACACCATATTCAATAAAATTCTATAAGTCAAACCTGTGCACGGTCTGGAAATCCCCGCACCGCTTTATTGGAGGATTTCCCCCCGCCCAAAAATGGAAAAGTTCCTAAAAATTATGGCGCCATTTTTTACCTATTATGACGCCTTCATCGCGAAATTTTTGCCGTTTTTAGACAATTTGAATGTATTTACCTTATTCTCGCTTTTTTCGTCCCTTTTTCCTCCTTTTTTGCTTTCCCCCTGCTTGCCCCCCGTTTCAAAAAAATTGCACCCCCCCCCCAATAAAACCCCCCGGGGGGGGGGGGGGCAGAGCACAGGTCTGCATATTCTACCCATATCGTTTTTTGAATTTAAAGAAAAAATAGGTAAAAAACGCTAATTTAGACCAAAAATCCTTTTTTATTGTATTTTTGAGCTTTTTACTGTTTAAAACGTTCTTTTGACCTCAAAACTTAAGTTTGGGGCAGTTAAAAGTCATTTTAAAGACAATTTTTTCTTCTTTTTTCCAAAATTGGGGGGGGGTTAACCTTTTTTCCCGCCCCAACTTCTGAGTGGGGGGTTATACACCCCTTCTCAGAATTTGGGAGGGTTAACCCCCCGTGCCCATGTATGGTTTGAAATCACTAAAAGTTCTGTGAAAATGCTATAATGGTAAAAAAGGGAATAAAGAGTACCTAATATTTAAGACTAATGAACCAGCATATATCACATTTTATGTGGGGAAAGGGGTTGGGGAAGAGTAACCATCCAAATATTCCAAGAAAAGGGGTTTACAATGCTCCCCCGTGTCAGAGTAGGGCAAAAACATGCTAGCTTATCCCTTTTAATGTTGGAAACTGAAAAAAAAATTTTTTACAATTTTTGAGATCAAAAACCACACCGGAACTAACTTTTAAGGTCAAGATTGTTTTAAATAAAACACAAAAATCAATAAATGGCTTTTTGACGTCAAATTAAGCGTATTGACATAAAATAAAAATAAACAATAAAGAGCATAATGCACTCCAGACAAATATAATTAAAATGCGTTCCTCTTATTTTAACCCTTTTTATCACCCCTAAATACGAGTATAATTCGTACTTTATTTTATCCATTAAATGTGCAATGAATCACTCAATAATATGAAGCTAGCCATTCTAATATAAGTCTTTTTTTATAAATCTTAGTCTGTTGGCTAAATAATTAGTAGTTTTTTTTATCTGTTTATACTATAAATATAACTAAACAAAGGATGTAAATTTTCAATAGGAGAACTTACCAAAACTCTTGTAAAAAAAGCATTACCTTCTAGGTGTTTAACATTAAAAACAAAGAGCATCAACTGGTTCCACTCCACTTCAGTGCAAAAATCATTTGAGTAGCTTGAATCTTATAATTGTTTAGAATTGGAATGGTAAAAAAAATTTAACGCTGCTGTGCTGCGACATGACCCTATTTAATGACCACAAAGTAGTCTGATTGTATTTTGCTGACAAAATTTTGCTTATTGTCAAAATTTTGTTTTTTACTAACACAAAGTATAAAGTTAATAAACTTTTCTGTTGATTTTAAATTGTGCTTTAATATCATAATATAAACAAAACAAAATATTTTTATTGGAAAGCACCATACCACGATAAAAAGACTAGAAAACTGAGTACATTTTAAAAAACAACAATATTACACAAAATGCTTTTAAAACTGCGAACGATTATTTAAATACAAGGCAAGAAACACAATCTTGTTCTAAAGAGGTATCGATTTAAGTAAAACAAAAGCAAACAATATTATTGCTGACTGTTTCAAAAAGGAGGGCCACAAATGTTTTTTGAGGAGTGGGGGTACAGAGGGGGGTTTAAGACTTCAAGTGTCCGTCCAACAGCTTTAACCAAAATTTTATTCATGCCCCCCCCCCTTCGCCCGGAGCTCAAAAAACCCACGGTTTTGCCTAACCCCACCCCCTTCCCGCTCTATTAGCAAAAAACGACGCGCAACCCCTCCCTCTTCCCTTCGAACTGACTCCCACTAAATTTGAAACCGGCCACCTCTCCCCCACCCCGAAGAATACTCGACTAAAACAATCTTACAGAACGAGAGGGAACGGTATGTTTTTTTCAAAACTTTAGTGGCATTTTTTTGCCGGGAAATTTACCAAGAAATTTACCAAAGGTTCCTCTACAATCTTCAAAACTTTTTTTCAAATAAATAGATTTAAAGGAACAGAGGCCCACTCCTCTAGTTTTGTTTTTGGGAGGGGAGTTTGATGTCCTACTCAAAAAATTTTTAACTTATTAATTTCTTATTTTTGATAGGGCAGAGTAATACTACTTTTCATTAAATAAAATATACCAAAATGTGCAAATAATATTATTAATCTACAAAATAAGTGTAAAATGCACTAATAAGTGTAAAAAATAGTTTTTTAATAAAATTTGAAGAAGAAAATAATTATATCCTAAGGAATTTTTCAAAGCGGGGATTGCGAACTTGTGAGGGAAGAAAGGTTCGGTTTGGCTACAACTTTTTAAAATTAAAAAATTGGTATTTCTTTGAGTTCACGAGCAAAATTTATGATATAGAATAAAATTAAAATCTAAAATTGTCAAAAAAAAACCAACAAAAACAAACGACTTTTAAAATAAAAACACGCAAATTTTGTATTTTTTATAAATATAAAACTTTGCAGTGTAAAATTGTTAATTTTTATTGAAATGAATAGACAATATAGCTGATATGTGCACGGTCTAAAAATGGAAAATGCCCCCCCGTTGTATTGCCCCACCACCCCCGGAAAAATGAAAAAGTACCCAAAAATTATGACGCCCTTTTTACCAATTATTATGCCATCATCGCGATTTTTTCGCAGTTTTTAGCCTATTTCAATGCATTTTAAGCCATTTTAGACTTATTTCCGCCTTATTTTTACTTTTTTGTCCCTTTTTTTCTTTTTTCTCCCTTTTTGCTTTCTCCCCTGCTTGCCCCCCCGTTTCAAAAAAGTTGCCCCCCCCGTTTTGGCATTGCCCTCCCCAATAAAACCCTTGGGGGGCAGTGCACAGGTCTGAATATGGTATATAAAAATATAGACCATATTCAATAAAATTCTATAAGTCAAACCTGTGCACGGTCTGGAAATCCCCGCACCGCTTTATTGGAGGATTTCCCCCCGCCCAAAAATGGAAAAGTTCCTAAAAATTATGGCGCCATTTTTTACCTATTATGACGCTTTCATCGCGAAATTTTTGCCGTTTTTAGACAATTTGAATGCATTTTAAGTCATTTTAGACCTATTTTTACCTTCTTTTCGCTTTTTTTTGTCCCTTTTTCCCTTTTTCCTTCTTTTTTTTCTTTTTCCCCTGCTTGCCCCCCGTTTTATTGCCCCCACCCCCCGTTTCAAAAAAGTTGCCCCCTCCCCGTTTTGGCATTGCCCTCCCTAATAAAACCCTTGGGGGAGGCAGTGCACAGGTCTGAATATGGTATATAAAAATATAGACCATACTCAATAAAGTTCTATAAGTCAGACCTGTGCACGGTCTGGAAATCCCCGCACCGCTTTATTGGAGGATTTCCCCCCGCCCAAAAATGGAAAAGTTCCTAAAAATTATGGCGCCATTTTTTACCTATTATGACGCCTTCATCGCGAAATTTTTGCCGTTTTTAGACAAATTTTTTTTTTAAAGCTGAAGCGGGCCGGCCATGGATATTCCATATTACCGCCTACCACCCTATATCAGCACTGTTGTTGATGTAGAATGTTAGTCAAAGGCCCCACCCCTATCAGAGGATTTTAGGGATTAGATGTGAGGTTATATTTAATAATACAGAGAGAACAATAAAAATTTATTTTACCTATCTCACATCTATTCCCTAGGCCTACGTTTGGTCGGTTTGTCTTACCGTGGGAGGAAGGCTTATCTTTTGGTTGCACAATAGTGTATGTAAAGATAAACCTACTCCTCCGGTTGTGGGCTAGGCCGCAATGGCCACACGGTAAGGACCTCAGCCCCCTCAGCGCGGTAAGCCGCTACGCCACAACACGTAACGTGGCAATTACCTCACTAAGATGGCAATGGCGGTTTTGGTTTTAGACAAATTTAATGCATTTTAAGTCATTTTAGACCTATTTTTACCTTCTTTTCGCTTTTTTTGTCCCCTTTTTTTCCTTCTTTTTTTTCTTTTTCCCCTGCTTTCCCCCCGTTTTATTGCCCCCCCGTTTAAAAAAAGTCCCCCCCGTGCCCCCCGTTTAAAAGGTTAACCCTACGTTTTGGAATTGCCCCCCCCCCCAATAAAACCCCGGGGGGCAGGGCAGTGCACAGGTCTGCGTTTTGGAATTGCCCTTGCCCCCCCCCCCAATAAAACCCCCAGGGGCAATGCACAGGTCTGTATAAAAAATTAGATTAACCAGACCTGTGCACGGTCTGAAAATGCCCCCCCGTTTTATTGTAGGATTTGCCCCCCCCCGTTTTATTGCCCCCCCGCCAAAAAATGAAAAAGTACCCTAAAAATATGACGCCATTTTTGACCTATGATGACGCCATCATTGCGAATTTTTTGCAGTTTTTAGCCTATTTCAATGTATTTTAAGCCATTTTAGACCTATTTTTACCTTATTTTCGCTTTTTTTGTCCCTTTTTCCCTTTTCCCTTTATTTTTTCTTTTTTCTCTTTTTTTCTCTTTGTTTGTCTTTCCCTCCTGCTTGCCCCCTGTTTTATCGCCCCTCCCCGTTTCAAAAAAGTTGCCCCACCCCGTTTTGGAATTGCCCCCCCGTTTTAACCCCGGGGGGCAGTGCACATGTCTGATTAACAACTGCAATATGTATGGCGTTGAAAATAAAACTATGCCTTTAAAAAATGCTGCCTGGTGCTATATACAATACAAACAATAATAAACAACCATAAAAAACAAATTATGGCATTGAAATTAAATAAACTCAAATAAGATTTTTTTTTAAAATGCAACCTGATACAAACCATATAAACACACAAATCAACAAGAATCCTAATTAATGGCGTTATAATTAAAAAAATCTTAAAGTTTATTATATAAATTTTAAAAAATGCTGGCTGATGCAAACCATATCCACAATCAGAAAAACATTGCCAATATAAATAGAAATGCCAATGGGGGGCAAAGGGCAATGGGGAATGACAAGGTGGGTTATAGGTGGGCAAAGGGAAGGTTGGGGAGGATTATACCGGGGGGGGGTCCCAGTAACAAAACGCTAAAAATAGGGTATTTGAGGTATATTCCAAAAAAAAAATTTTTTTTTGGGACACCCGCACACTCTCCCACTCAAATTTCTGGCGTCGGGTATACCACGCCCCCATAATTCGGGAGGCTGCCTACCTATGGGGTGGGGTCCATAGGTGAGAAAGGGAGGGGCAGGGTATGGTCCACCCCCCCTTGCCTCGAAATTTTGGGACCCCCTAGACGAAAATATTGGGCCCTCCCCCCCCCAAATTCCAACTTTTTACCCTTGACCTCCCTCTAGGATTTGAAATCTGACCCCCTCCTCCCCCCTCGGGAAAATTTTAGATACTTGTTTTATACTAAAAATTTTCTTCCAAAAACGTGAATTTTTAACACATATTCATGTTTTTACCTCTTTTTACACCTGAATATCACTTTTTATTCAATAAAATGTAGTATTATCTTATAAAAAGAACAACTATTGAAGTTATTATGCTTTAAGACTCATAGGTGTTTTTGGTCGGGTCCGCTAGGGGGGGGGGTCCACCCCCGGGTGGAAGGCCAAAATTTTTTTGGGGGGGGGGTTCCGGGGGGTCCGGACCCCCCTGGCTTTTTAGGGGGGGTCGACCCCGGGTGCGAGATTTCAAATTTAGGGGGGGGGGGTCAGGGGGGTCCAATTTTTTAGCAAAATTTTTTTAACTCAATAATTTAAGTGTTTTTAGGTCTAATATTGAATTTTATGTATTAAAACAGCCTATTTAGGCCTAAAAAGTGTATTTAAACACTGTTTTTAACTAAAAACCCGTGTTTTTGACAGTAAATAAAAAAATATACTTCCAAATTGGTCAGGAGGCGGGGGGTCAGCCTCGCTAAGGTGGTTAGGCCGGACCGCTCTCGAGCTGGGGGGGAGAGGGGGGGGGGCCCCCTGAATGTTTTCTAGGGGGGGGGGGTCCAAAATTTTGGCTCTAGGGGGGGGGGGGGTGCACCCCTCTGCCCCCCCCCCCAAAAACACCTATGTTAAGACTGTTTTGCTTTGTACATCGCACCCCACCTGACCTCCCTATAGATTTTAAAATTTCGTACCCCGGATCCACCTCGACCCTCCTAAAAAGCTAGAGGGATCCGGCCGGACATACATGGGCACGGGAGGGGGGTTTGGGGGGTTAACCTCTCCCCCCAATTCTAAGAAGGGGGGTTTAACCCCCACCCCACTCAGAACAGAAGTGGGGGGGAGAAAAGGTTAACCCCCCAATTTTGAAAAAATGAAGAAAAAAATTGTCTTTAAAATGACTTCTTACTGCCTCCAAACTTAAGTTTTGAGGTCAAAAAATGAACGTTTTAAACAGTAAAAAGCTCAAAAATACAATAAAAAGGGCTTTTGACCTAATTTAGCGTTTTTTACCTATTTTTCTTTAAAATCAAAAAACGATATGGGTAAAATACACTCCAAAAAAAACTTATGGGTATTTTGCGTTTCTCGGATTTTAATCCCCCTTAATTTGGGGTTTAACCCCCCCTACTCCGAACTAACTTGCCCATGTATCATGGTTATACATACCCCCATTCCCCAAAAAAACTTTGGAGATACCCTGGAACCCCTTCCATCCTCTAAAATTCGGGGTATCTCACTTCCCATCCCAGTACCCATTAAAGGGGTATTTGGCGCCCATTGAAGATACATCCAACGTTAAAAAGTTTTTGTTTCAAATATCAAGCCCTTTTGATTTCAAAATTTGAAATTTATACATTTAAAACATTTAAACATGTACAGGTCGAATATCCAAAAAGCTAGAGGGTGGTAAAGAACCCTTCCCCTTGTGGTGACCATTTTTATCTATAATTGCCATGCAGTGGCATGGCAATTATAGATAAAAATGGTTACCACAGGCTTTGCTTTGCTCTTTAAAACTATACATTTTTAAAAAAATGCTGACCGAAAGTGACTAAGTGAGTTGAGTTATATAATAAAAACTATACAATTTTATATACCAATCGGAATGACAATTTAAGAAAACCCGTCGTCCTGCAAAACGTACTCCTCCCCGTGGGCTTCTATGCATGCCGCCAATACCACTATCAATTTCCTCAGCCGCCGGTTCACACCTTCTAAGTGCTCGGGAGTGAGGACGGGTGCCAGGGGGTCCGACTTGGTTGCACCGCTTAGCAACATACCCAAGTTTAGCTCTGAGTATCGGATGAGGGAGTGGTAGAGGCGGCTTCGTAGACGGCAGCACTGATACAGCGGGGCCAGTATGGTCACCTCGTCCAGGGACGGATGACCGAAGCCTTTACCGTTGTCCAGCAGGAGGACCATGTTCCGCCCGCCTTCTCCCCACTCCTGGAACATTTCCAGCCGGTGACGATCCGCGTTCCCTGTCAAATAATCCAACACGGTCATGTCCATTAAATCTAGGAAGAGGGGGCGGTCTCCGAACGGTTCGCTGCCTCGTACCCGACCGCAGAAGTTGAGGTCTGTCTCCCAGGGGGCCGTCTTTCGCTCGTCGTAGGTCCGCGCCCAGGGGGAGCGAACCCGTTTGAGTCTGCTATATGCGGCCGGCAGGTAGAGAATCATCGCGCCTTCTAGAAAGCCCTCCGCGTCCGGACACACGCTTTCTGAGGGTCGACAGTACATGCAGCGCCCGTAAAAACAAAGACTTTTATCGGTTTTGTTTAAAAACGTTGAGCGAAGAGATTCGTCCGCCACTTGCTTCAACTCCCTCCGGACATCCAACTTACGCCCTACTGCTATTGGTACGCGGTTCAGTCCCAGCAGTCGCGCTAAGTGAAAAGCGGCTATTTCGGCGTAAAAGCGGTCCTTACCGGCGTAGGGAGTGTCCGTGGCGACCGGTTCTCCAATGGCCTGCTGCTTGGGCTTGAACAGGGCTCTCTGCAAACCTTGCAATCTTAGGTCCAATTTTAACTGCGTGCCTTTTTTCGCTACGGAGGCTTGGACGATTTCCGCCCGAGACACCGCGTTTATCACAGATCGAATTTGGTCTTTGGTGGCGTTGGAGGGGAGGATTTGCCTGGGGCCCACCCAGGAGGCCGCGGTTTGCCACACTCGGGCGAAATTTGGGGATTCGCCATCGGGTGATGGGGCGTCGTTGTGCCACCCGGAAGAAACTATTTTTGAATCGTCCGCAAGGAATGAATTGATCGGAAAGGTTCGCATAGTTCGATCGATTAAGGATTTCACATATTTGGACTGAACTTTCGGCCATAAATTTGACGGTGGGCATAGTCCATAGCAAACTTTATGATTTTGCTTTTCTAAAAACAAAACTATAACTATAACAGACCTGTACACGGTCTGGAAATGCCCCCCGTTTTATTGGAGGATTTGCCCCCCGTTTTATTGTTCCTCCCCCGCCAAAAAATAAAAAAAGCACCATAAAATTATGACGCCATTTTTAACCTATTATGACGCCATCATCGCAATTTTTTTGCAGTATTTAGCCTATTTCAATGTATTTTAAACCATTTTAGACTTATTTTTACCTTATTTTCGCTTTTTTTGTTCCTTTTTCCTTCTTTTTTTCTCCTTTTTTTCTTTCCCCCTGCTTGCCCCCCCCCGTTTTATTGCCCCCTCCCCGTTTCAAAAAAGTTTTCCCCCGTTCCCCCCGTTTTCGAATTCCCCCCCCCAATAACACCCCGGGGGCAGTGCACAGGTCTGCTATAACTAGCAAATAGGGTTTATGAAATTAGAATGAAAAGAAAACATTACAAGAACGTTAAGGAGTTTAATTCCAGTACCATATTTAAATTTTATTATTATGAACCATCACAAAAACTATAAACTTTGCCGTAAATTATTTTTTTAGCTTTTAGGTTCCTAGATGCATACCAGTGCATTGCCTCTCCCCGAAGTTTTATTGGTGAGAAAAAGGGACAAACAGCGAAAATAAGGTAAAAATAGGTCCAAAATGGCTCAAAATGCATTGAAATCATAGATGAACGCGGTCAAAAAGCCAGGGGGGGTGAATTTACCCCGGGTAAATGACATTTCAAAATCTATGGGGGGTCGAACTCCCCCTACCCTAGCTTTCTGAGTGGTCTACCAGGGGTGGAAGATTTTGAAACCTAGAGGGGGTCAGTCACACACCACGGGGTGGGGGTTACCCCCCAAATTTTGAGAGTAAAGCTGGGTTTAGACCCTCACTTTACAAGTGGGGAGAAAAGTTAACCCCCCCCCCCCAATTTTGGAAAAATGAAGAAAAAAAATGTCTTTAAAATGACTTCCAACTGCCTCCAAACTTAAGTTTTGAGGTCAAAATGAATGCTTTACAATAAAAGTCTTAAAATGCAATAAAAAGGGCTTTTTGACCTAAATTTAGTGTTTTTAACCTATTTTTCCTTCAAAATCGAAAAACGATATGGGTAAATGCATCTCAAGAAAACGATATGGTATTTGTGTTCTTGGATTTTAAAAAACCCCCGAATTTGGGGTTTAACCCCCCCACTCTGTAACCAATCTGGCCATGTATGGCTAAGGTGGGGTGTTTATTTCAGAAACAAAATACTTTTAAACCATTAAATGTTTAATAATAGTTTTTAATAAAACCTAACATTTCTTATTGAATAGAAAGCGAGATTTAGATATAAAAAGGGTGAAAAAATTCACGTTTTTGAAAGAAAATTTAGTATAAAAAAAAAGTAGTTTTAAAATTTTCTCATAAGGGGAGGGGGGGCCAGATTTCAAAATCGAGAAGGAGGTCAGGGGGTAAAAAATTTGAGAATACGGGGGGAGGCCCGCAGGCCCCCCCCCTGGATTTTTGTTTCTAGAGGGCCAAAATTTCGAGACTAGGAGAGAGTGGACCCCACCCTACCCCCCCCCCTTGTTCATCTATGATTAAAATAGGCTAAAAACTTCAAAAATTTCATAATAGGTAAAAAATTGCACCATAATTTTTATGTACTGTTTCATTTTTGGGCGGGTGGCAATAAAACTGAGGGTGCAATAAAACGGGGGGTTGAGGGCAAATCCTCCAATAAAGCGGGAGAAGACATTACCAGGCACCACGCCGTACACAAGTCAGGGACGTATCCAGAGGGGGGGGGCGGCCGCCCCCCCCCCGAAACGGTCGGACAGGGGGAAAAATAGGGATAGTGGTTGGGCGGAGGGGGTGGCCGCCCCCCCCCGAAATGGTCGCCAGATACTAAAATTTGGGGGTTTTCAGAAGCTAAAAATTCAAAATTTTCTAGCGCCTCCCTAATCGCTCAGCGCCAAACTATAAAATAATTTTAGTACCCTAATTGACCCCCAAAAACCAAAAATTTTTTCCGCTTCGCTTCGTCCAGCGGTCACTTTCAATAGTATACATACATACATCTCGCTATTTATCTTGCCTAATGCTAATGTTATTTCAAAGTTAGTACAATATTTTTATAGGTAATAAGTACTACACAAAAAGCAATTATATTGGTTGATTTATGTACCTCCCCCTCCTAAATTTTCCAGCCGCCGATAGTATTGGCTCGGATTTTTTTCATATAGGTAGGTAGGTACCCTGAATAACACGGAGTCGAGATGCTGCTCATTTGCTTTGGTTTACAATGTGGGTGTAGCCAAGGGGTCTGAAAGGTCTCTTAATTCTTTTTTTGTGAAATCCAGGCTCTTCCAATGTGTACTAATGTAATTTTTAATAAGAAAACATGCTTTTATAGCTAAAAACATTAGATAATAGGTTATTAGGCCAAAAACAGTGTATTATACAGCTTTATCTACGTTTTTCCCAGCTTTTTTTAACGTTTTCAAAAATCAAGGGGGGGCTCCGCCCCCCCCCCAAAAAAATGAAACTCTGGAAACATCACTGACACAAGTCTGTAGTGTAGTAGCAAGTCCGTAGCCAGGGGGGGATTGGAGGGATTAATCCCCCCTCAAAGTCTGGGAAGGCAAAAAATTTCGTAAGGGTCCCCCCTTTGGTTTTTTTAAAAATTTAGAAAACAAAATTTTTTTTCCAAATCACTCTGTAATGTATTAAAGCTATCTAAAATGCATTATTTAAAGTGATTTAGGTTCATAAAAGCTCTTATTTATAAAAAAGGAATTATTTATAATTCAAAACATTAGCGAGCAATATGAATGTGTTAGTATGTTACATACATA